>JAOWBP010056371.1:26249-42425 GCA_028571105.1 Tragopan temminckii
GGGTTAGGGACAGGTTCTGCACCAGAGGGTGGTGAGCATGGAATGGGCTGCCCAGGGCAGTGGTCACGTCCCCAAGTCTGCTGGAGTTCAAGAAGCGTTTGGACATCACTCACAGAAATATGGTTTGAATTCTGGGTGGTCCTTTGTGGAACAAGGAAAGATCCTTGTGGGTCCCTATCAACTCAGGATATTTCACGATTCTACTATGCAGAAATGGTCTGACTATTTCACACGATCTCCTTTAGAAAGAAGATGATAGTCTATGTTTACCCAGCAAGGGGAAGGCAGGCTCTGGAATGTGTGAAACTCCCAGAGCCAAAAAAGCTATGTAAGTGCTTTATCTCCTCACTACTGCTTGTAGCCCTGGCTACATGAATATTTGCTGTTTAGGAACAATCAGCTGAGTTTATAGGTTGGTGAAGCGTGAAACAGTACTTGGACCCTCCTCTGCCCAATTCAAATAGACAATTAAGTCTGACCTTCTAATTGAAAGTGGCATGTCAAACCTAAGTTGTCTCTTAGGAATGCAGAACCAAATAAAGATTAACAAGTTCCTGGGAATAAGAAACAACAAACCAATGTAAATGTAAGGCAACAGAACTGGCAATCATTTCATCATCATTAAGAAATTTTAACAAAAATTCAAGAATTTGAAGAAATAAACTAAAACACAGAATGAGGAAAAGCATTCATACCGAGAAAAGCAAGAATTTACAATATTGATTTTCAGAAAAGGCCAAAAGTAGAAGAGGGATCTAAGAGGATGGCAACAAAACTCGCAAGAATTACTACATAAAAGTTTCTCTGATTCTTTGTAGCTCAGAGCACTCAATTATATCGATCCCTTCATTTGAATACTCTAAAATTTCCTGTCTCAGGAATCTGAATTAGTCATAAGGGAAGCTGAAACTAATAAAATAGTAAAAGCTTATGTTTTATTTGCTTGCTCAGCAAGTTAACGGATCTAATTAATTCCCACAAACTGATATAAATGTTAATGACAAACGGTTTCCTTTCCTAGTTAAAGTTTTTGCTCATCTTTCTTGGAAAGGGGATATTTTTTGGATATTTGGTATTCTAAATAAATTATAACTAAAATATCAATTGTGAGGTACACCAATATAAATGTACAGGCCCTACCTTTAATTGCATTTGACCGTGCAGCTTGGGACACCAGAATCACAGGGGAATGAAATGACTTTTTTAAAGACAGTTTCATTGGTGTTGATATTAGAATAGACATTTGTTTTTCAACACATCTGAAAAATATGATTCCTTATTTCACAGATGACTGTCGAAGCTGATGTAGCCTCAGTGGTTATCAAAGAATCAGTATCACCTTTAGTAATGCAGCAAAAATAATCAAAGTCCTGGAACAGGCAATGTCATGAAGTGACAAGTCTCCACAATGATTACATTGAAATAACACATCAGTCTTCAAAAAACATGCCAGCCTTGATCAAAAGGCAGTCCACTTAATGAAACAGGACTTCCACTAGTAATTTTTTTGTTTTACTTTCCCAGTCAGGAGATTATAAGGAATTTAAACAAAGATTAATTATGGTTGGAAAAGGATGTTCTTTATTCTTTATCACGCAATGACATGTTATGTTAGGGTGCTGGCACAAGTAGTAAACACTTAACTTGATTTGATTTTTAGAATTCCCTTTCTGATCCATATATTAAAGTAACCTGTCTCGAAAACAATGATTATCAGGATATATAGATTACTTATTCCTTTTAAAATTTACCCTGCCATTAAAATCATACTTTTATCAGAATATCTAAATAATTAAGGTATTTTTAGTCAAGAGAACTGTGTGTGAGGTTGTCAAAATTCTTAAGAGATCCTAATTTCTTTTAGCATTTCTTAAATCCTCTTCAATTTTATTATTTTTTTTAGACAGTTTTACATAAAGGAAGTTTAGTCACGTAGCCTCAATGTGTACCTCTTCTTTGAACAGGGATTTTGAATTTCAAAACAATCCTTAGGAAAGTAGGCACCTGAGAATACACACAGATAACACAGAAACCAGTGTCAGTTGGCTAAATCTGACTAAAAGTATTTTCCTGTGCTTCAGAATCATCAACAGCATAGGCATGATTTAATAAATTATTTTGTTATTGCTTTAAAGAGGAAACTACCTTGCCCCACAGGGTATAACAGCAATTTCTCAGGCAACACTGCCTACCATTAGTACAGCTATAGTGCATTTAAACATCTATGTAAACACTGTATCACCTTTTTAACCAGTGCGCAGGGCAAATACCTACTCCAGCCACAGTAAGAGTTTCAGATTTTTTATAACTATGAATCAAAGAAAACTGAAGGCTCATAGAACAACACTGCTCAACAGTAGTTTGCAGTTCACATGTCATCCGGGTCTGCGTTTAAAGTAAAGTGAACATTACATAGCAGTCAGTGGCATAACAACATAAAGACGTTGGTCTTACCCTTTGATTTCAAGTCGTTTAATACTTTTGATTCCACAGGCAGTATGTCACTCACTAGTTTGATCTCAATATTTCGGGATGCCAGTTCAAGCAATTTTTCAAAAAGACGTTGACCCTAGAAAGAACAGTAAAGGAAAGCAAAAGTGGTGAAGCACTGAATAGTTTAAATAGCATATAATCAAATTAAAGATTCATGTCATACGCGTACCTAATACAACAGGTGAGTAAGTAACTTCCTAAATGTGGTTAAAGCTACACTGAAGGTTAGCAAGTTATTGTTCTGAAGGCCAAACTTGCCTTTTGCTTTTCCCAGGCTGTGCAATATCACTGATGACGACAAGCAACACACAGAGAGTGAAGTGTCTAGTTCTTGATGCTGCATGAATGTATTTTTATATTAGGTTTCTTTTAACCAATTACTTTATGTTAAATCAGGATAAAAAGTGCATGGAAAAGACTTCATCACACACTTTTGTATTGATTATTCATTGTTTTTTTAAGTGGTTCCAACTATAGTGCAAAAACCTTCCATGTAGTCACATGCTCATATTTAGAAGAGTTATACCAGACAGAAAGACAACAATCTACATTTATTTTATGTAATTTTCCCTGCTATTATGCATTATTTTTACTACATAAGCCCTATTTCTAACAAAGAACACAAAAAGGGAACCTCATACATGTTACAGAAACAGAGATTAAGGCAATTAAGGCAATTTTTTCCCATGAAAAATAAAAATCTCCAATCAAGTCATACTTTTCCATGTCCAAAAAAAAAAAAAAAAAAAAGTTGACTTCTGCAGAATAAATGTTTAATTTTTAGGTTCAATATTTATTTAAAGAAAAACACTTGGTTAGAATCATGTAGCTACATAACAAAAATAAAATATCCTGTGTGCCACTATTGTGCTGTGTTACTACAGCCACAGAGTTGGAGCTTCTTTCCTTGTTGGCATATGAGCTTACTTCAGCAGACACCAGTTACTGTTAGCAGCATCACACAAAAAATTTGGGTCTAATCAGTTGAAAAAGTGTCTATTCTACCCATATAGCTCAATAAATTCAGTATAATGTTAGCACCGAGGTAAAATCTTGCACGTCAGGTTTAATTGTTATGCGAATTTTCAATCGAACAGGTAGAAGACAGTCTTGCACAGGACTGCATTAGAGAATTCTCTGTACAACACCATAAACTGTTACTCTAAAATTCTTAAAAGGATCATTCTATTCTACTAAAACAGCCACTGCAAAAGCAGTTTCTGATGAAAGAATGTGATGTAAAATGGACTAACAAAAACTCGTTCAAAAGCCCTCCTTCCTCACCACGCCATGAAACAGCAGCCAGTGGGAAGTCTCTTTGCCCTGTGATGCCCAATTGAGCCTTGCTGGGATTTCAGCAGTCACAGAAAGTAGCTCTTCATTTGTCTACAGTACAGACATTTCCTAAGATTCACTTCCAAATGTATATGGCAAAATAAGAATACCTAGCCTCCTGAAAACTAGCTTTCTCAAAATTACAGAGCAGCCAGAGGCTGCAATAGAAACACTGATCTGCTGTTAGTGTCTGTTTGATGGCTCAAATCCACAGCATAGCTCCCTGCTCATCCCAGGGCTTCCAAGACTTTAGCAGTCAACAAGCTTTTGAGACAGTTAGCACTTCTGAGACGACTAGGTGTTCCCATTTGGAAGAAATAGCACCCACATTTTATCTCACATACCTAAAAGCCTTTGTTGAGCTGCTATGCAAATCAGAAATTCCCATTAGTCACAAAGCTAAAAAGATCTTTCTCATCTTTTTAGTTTAATTTATTCGTGAAGGATGTTAGTTGGAAGGATTTATTTATTAAAGAAGGCAGATGTTACCAGAGTTAAGAATTAAAGAGATAATAGTGTGCAGGGGTTGGGTGCTGCATACAGAATTATGCAGCAGCTCCAGTGAAGTCCTTGGGCAGCAGCACATCGCTACCAAGCAGCATTCCTTGGTGCCCTGGATCCCCCAGAAGGTCTCTCCTGTAATTGCTGCAGACTAGTGCTGCTAGACTGCAATCAAATTTGGGGTCCACAATGAAATGCACTGTTTTCAGCCCGTACCTTGACCTGTTTTACCTGATCTTAACATGTGCTGATGTGTCCAATGCAGCACCCTGGCTATCTCTTACAGGCTACTCTGACAGTTGAGTGGCCTACCCAAGGGGTGAACACATCATTTGGAGTGATCCAATTAAGACATCTTCTCTGAAAATACATCTGTTTTCCCATCAGGAACATCAGAAGCTGTGTGTTTATCATGTCCTTTTTTGTCCAAATATGTTCATACATAGTGGAACTTCAAATTGATAAAAACATATAAACATCTCTAAGTAGCAATTGCTACAGAATCATAAAGTGTGGCTGGCTAAGACTAGGACTGCACTCACTACAAACATCTGTGTTTATACACGAATACAAAAAAATATCATCCAGCATCAGAACTGGAAATAAGTCCTTCTGTCACATCTCTTGCTGCATAATTCCTCACCAGATATTAGAACTCTCACCAAGGCTCAAGTCTAGGCATTCTAAACAACTACGAGAAACACAAGTTGTTTTTAAAAATCTACATGTACTCTAGTAAAGTAGGATATGAGAAATTCTTTCTCACTGTCGAAGTACCTGGCCTTCTTTTCCTATTAATATTAATTTGAAACTCAGTTTCTATACTTTCTGACATGTTCACTTGCAATTTTACTGTTTTGTTCTATGAAAAAGAAAAGAGACAGGACAGAAGGTCTGAAGATTTTTGTCACTGTTGTCAGCACATTTGAAATGCTTCTGTTAAATACAAATCCTCATCCTGTCATACAGACCACACTTTCTCTGTGAGACAATACGGGGCTGCTGTGCCACTACATGACAGCGATCTGAATCACTCTTATACAGTTAGATTGTGAGGACTGAGAAATAGTAACAAGCCAAGTGCCATGGAAATGCAGCACACTACCTTTCACTGTATTTGCATTTTAGCAGACAACAACGTTAAGAAAACAGCTCTCCTGATAAAATATTATCTTACATTTTCACAACGCTGTGTCAGAAAATCTACTGAAAAAGACAAAATAAGTTGTAAAAAGTATATATCAAATGAACAAACAGCTCTAGGCTACCATCCATCTCAAACATCAGTCCCAACTATCCATGCCACAGCAAGCTGGTGAATGAAATTAAAAAAAAAAAAAGTTACAACTACCAAAAAGCTCTGAAATTCCCCACAGAGACATTTCTTAACTCTTCCTAGGCAGACTGATTCCAGCCTGGATGATCTCCTTTGCTTACTGTTACCTTTGTCAGCCTGCATTCCTCATTAAAAATAAAACAGGGAAGATAAAAACCACAAAATGCATTTACTGAAGTTTTCTAAAAGTAAATTACTGCTCCCTTCAAAAGCGTAGATATCTACAATTTAGACAATGCTTAACTTCTTATTTCAACAGAAATAAAACTGGTTGCTTCCAGAATTTTCTTCTGAATTTATTCCACGTAATTCTACTTACAGTTTTAAAAAGTTGTCCTACCATCAATTGTTAAGGCATATCTGTAAAACATCACTGACAAGCACAGCATGCTGGCAGAAACCAATACAGTAAATAAAGAACCCTAAATTTAACTTCTGCTATTTAATGCAGAACAGAGAAACTCAAAATGCTCTCCTCGTGTTTTTCTAGCAATGTAGCTAGCATAGACTCCAACCAACTTTTAGAAGTTCAGAGTCCAAAAAAATGCTTTCACTATAAAAACTTTCTCTTTTTAATTTCTATGCCTCATTTTGTATCAGCCGTATCAGGGAAATGCCACCATCTGACAGGGAGAATTGGCTTTGGAAGTATCAGCGTACAGAAAGAAAATACACTGAAATTTCTGTAGCTGGCCGTAGCCAATTTCTGCTGGCAGCTGCTAGGTTTACAGATGTTCTCATCCTCTTTGTACTTATTAACATTTTTTAATAATTGTAAAGGGTGGGTAACTAATCTCTGGCACTAACATTTGTTCTATCAAACAAATCATGTAAGACCCTTGTATGACACCTGTCTGCAAATGACACACGGCTCACCTTCAGAGATTTCATTACCAAGCTGGACAGCTGGCTTACATAAGATATTCAGGTGGAGTGGGAGACTTCTCCCATCAAGCCATCTGAGAACTGCACAGCAGGTAGGGAAATAGAGATGAAGTCAGAACCACTTGGTTTTTGTACGATCATTGTAAAAGCCAGACCACTGATTGTGTTAGAATACTCCAGATATCCATCCGGGGGAAGTGTGCCATACTTATATGGCACATATCAACATACCAATACTTACGGCAATATCAACATACCAGAATGGAATTGATGCTTACTTGTTAAAATGAAATGTGTGAGGAAAGACTTACTGAAACTATGTAAGGTCACTGTAAATTAATGTTTAATTAATTAACGTTAATTAATGTAAATTAACAGTAGAAGACTCAGAGGAAATCAACTATGGAAATCATTAACTTTGAATATAAAATTGCAGAATATTCTGTTCTTTTTCTTCAAGATGTGTTTTGGACTTATATATACATAAAAAAATAGATTCACGTGTGCCCATAAATACACATACACAATGAACACGGCTAGTTCCTGCAGTTAAGGAAAAGCAATCTAGCCTACTCAGCTACTGTCCTCCAAAAATCAATGCCTTTTAAACTGGTCATGTAAAGAAACTTGCTTTGTAATACATCTTACCATTCACAAAATGAAAATTGTAATACAGCAGGATGTGAGTCCCTAAAGAAAATGGTTATGTTCTCAGTTTCTGATAAAAGCAGCATCACTTAGGGAACAACTAGAACTTCCTCAACTATAACCACTACAGTACCTAGAAGTTTTGCAGCAGTCCCTGCATAATATTTCTGTTATGCGAGGATAAATTTCCCTGAATCCAAATTTGTAAAGACCCAAGGACATCTGACTTTTGAACATTATCGGATAACAATTACTGAAGCTTCACTGTCACTTCTCTTTCATTTTATGACCTTAAAAAGCAGATGCAATGATACAGGTTTCCTTCCCTATTTTTCACTCACTAAGCTTTGTACACACTCTCTAGGGCAGCAATTTGCTAAGAATCCCTGCCTCTTTGTCAATGTCTTTAGCAATTAGATTGGCCAATAGCAGCACAGTGTTTAAGGATGAATAGACAAGCTTGACAGAAAAATCTATCAGCTGTTCGGCCCACACTGCTGTACAATTGAGGGAATGACTGGAATATTAATCACATTTTAAACAGAAGTAACTACTTTTGTAAGACTACTATGCATTCTAAATAGAAAACTAAAATAGAATATTACTAAAAATATGCTACATTTTTTATGGCTTAAACAGTGCATTTAAGGATGAAGAAGCAAATCCACTTACGTGTCTCTTCTTCCTTTTCCCTGTTCTGACACTCAGCAACATCTTACAGTTCTTTGCATGAAAATGTGGAACAGTGAATGGAATTGAGCTCAACTACTGAAATCCCAATTTCCAGTTTGCTATTTTTATTCTCTGTTTGGGATTTGTTAGGCTCTGCTGGTTTTCAAGCAAATGACACGTTGAATTTTTTCAGAAAAAAATTTTTTAAAAGATTCATGCACATACCAATTCACGCACATCTTGAAAACATCTAAGGCATTCTCTGTGAATTCATCTGCTTGAATGACAGAACATGGGTTTGAAGTTTCTTAGGCAATGAATTTAAATAAAGCTTAGCTACATAATTACATTGTGAAAAGCCTCAATATTTTGATATTCAATGAATTTATTCAAGAACTCTACTCCAATATTTATAAGCATTATAAAAGGAAGGGTTTGTGCTAAATTTTCCATTTGAATGCTCAGCTCAGGCTTTCACTCATTTAAATGGACATAGAATAGATTCTGAAGAAAGTGAATGTATGCCCTTCAGCTAGGCAACAGCCTCTCTAAAAAGAAGTACCATTTAGTTCATCATCTGAAAACATAGGCAGTTTGAAGCACCATCTTTGGTTGCTGACAATACCAGCCACTGTCCACCATTTAGCATAAGGCATTTTTTACTGCACAGTATCATCCAAACTAGAGAGGAAAGTGAAAAGTTTGTGACATAGTATAGTATTGTAGATTCCTTATGTTTACTCTACTGTGATTTTAACTGAATTCCATTCCAGCTGAGTGGCTTTCTCCAGCAAACAAGTCATTATTAAAAAAGATACTCTTGGCCCATCACTTCTTCAATATCTTAGTTTGACAGGGTAACACTAAGTGGAAATCTGCTTTACCCCATTTTCTAAGGTGACTGCTATCAAGAATAATATATTTGTTGGCACAGCATCACTGTAATGCATATTTGTCTCATTTGGTGACTTATGATTTTTCCTACTGTACCTTATTGCACAAGCCCTAACTCATCACCTTTCATATTCATTTTGAAAAGGTATTAACAATCATCTGATACATTTGCTATCAGATAATTTATAAATGTAGTTCTACACAACAATTTGGCTGCAGAATTAACCTTTTACCTGATCGGTTGCAGCAAATAGAAAATAAGTATATAGTTTTACGGATATTCCCAAATTATGGATGTGTTTGAATAGTTACAATTTTGCAAGTTTCTTAAGATTATACAATGACATCCTTTCCTAAGATGGAAGTGATATCAATGTGTTGAGTGTGTTCCCTAGTCCACTGTACCGTCACTCTCAGAAAACTAAAATCTTGGCAGGACAATCCTCATAAGAAAATGTTTGTTTGTTTGTTTGTTGTTTTTTAAACTACCCAAACAAATAGGTTTGCTACAGAGAAGGGCTGCAGCTCTAAACAATTCACAAACAACAAAAACAGATTGTTAAAGTCCCATCTTTTTTTAGTCTAGAACATACCTGGCATGCTGATGGATGACTGTGATTGAGGTCCCACTGGGAAGATACTATGTCAACAGACTTTTCAGCCATATTAAGCAAATTCATCCAGCCTTGGAAAAGAGACAAGTGGGATGGTGCACTGTCTGAATAGTTGATCCCTTCAGGAATATTTTCCACAAGAGCAACCCTGAGAATAGATAAGGAAAAAATAACCACTTAACATGAGCACTTTTCTTTATAAAAAATCTTCAATTGTAAAAAATGCCAGGTTTGGGCCTGTGGTTCAACATCAGTTCCCAGAATCTCTCAGCAGTCAGTTATCTCACAACTCATTCTGAAGTTGCCAACTGCCATGCTCTTCACTTCCCAAAACAATAAGACAAGGAGATGACCTAATGCTAAGGCAATAAAGCAATTTAAGCTTTTAAAGCCCTGAAACATCAGCTTAAACACAGGAAAGCTTAATTCTTGTAACAAGATGGAACCAGTCCATATGGAGAAGATGGGAAGCATAAAACAATCTATTAATTCTTCGCAATTCCTCATCCTTGCATTTAATGTCTCTCTTTTCCCTGAGCAGTGTGGTAATGTGCATACTCCCTGATATTCTCTTACTTCTGCTTTACAGCTGACATTTTGTTATTAAAAAAAAAAGGGTCTACATAGGAATTTTCCCTTTCCAGTTGCTCTAAGCTGCCTAGTTGTGCTGTTGTTTGTTTGTTTTACCTACATAAGGCTTTGACTGGGATCCTGTGGATAAGGAAAGGAAGACGATGCTTTTTTTTTTTGCTTTTTTTTTTTTTTTAATTTCCTGTTCTTTTTGAAAGGCTTCTTACTGTCAATGTTATTAAAAATGCTTGCAAGTTACATACATTCACATGCATCCAAGAAGCTAAACAAACTTCATAGTAAACTGACAGTTTCAAATATGCCTCTCTATTTCAAAGAAATTTTGTTTCATTCAGCATGCTTGACTTCCTTAAATTACAGCAGGTAAGGCTCCTCATTTCACTCAACAGAAGAACATTAAAAATAATCACAAGTGAGAAGAGTGTCTTTAGGTAAACAGATGAAATTATCAGCTTACACAAGTTGCACTTTTTAAAGTGCCTCTTTTAAATGTGACTCAAACAAATTAGATTTAGGAAAGCTGTAATAGGGGCTCCGTTTCATTGCAATCAAGTATAACAAGTATTGCCAAGACTGTTTCTATACTACTACTTATCATAATTATCAACTTTGGCAATATAAATAAAATTTTTAATCTTTTGTTTTGTTAGTACATAATCAATATAAATATCTAATATAAAAGAGAACTGGGCACTTTCTGCCCATGAAAAAAAAGAATAGTTCTGTATCTTCTGTTACTGAAATTCATCTCACAGTGTTACATGGGAAATTTTACAGCTATTTCAGGAAATCTAACATGTTTGTGAAGCTAAGACATAAGAAGACTGAAGTTTAGTACTCTTTAATACTAGGGGACAGGATGGGTGAAGTATTGTGAGAATGTGGTTATTATCATATGCTAATTCTTCCTGCCTGGCAAAAACAAGCCAACACCAAACTAACAAAAAAACAGGTACAGCTCTTCCTTTCATTAGCTTCAAATGTTCTCTTATTCCCTAAAACAACTCAACATACATATTGCTGAACTACAATTACTGAGACACTCCACAACATAATTGAACATACTACGTTACTGATGATAAACATTAAACTTAACAGCATTACAGTAACATAATCGTAACATCAACAAATTAACAGTAAGAGGTTAAAAATACAACTTGTTTTTTAATATCTTCAAGCATACTTTATTCTAAAATATTCTAACTACCCCGTTCATAAACTTTCAGAGTAACTAGTGCTCTAAAAATAAACTACTCTTTTGTGCCTATTAGCAATGCTATACTTTAAAAAATAAACTATTTTAGACCAACACCCAAGGTTTATACATACATTTCTGCTGCACCTAATATTCTTACAGAACTTATTAAAACTTCGTATGGATCCCTTAGAAATCTAGTTTGCTTCTTTTGGAATATTTAACATTGCTAAGAGCCCCAGTAAAATTAAAAGCTTTCAGGGTCCCAGAGCTCTTTTAATACAACAAAGATACTCATCTACTATCTAAAGAGAGAGAAAACAAGGCACAGGAGGTAAAGCGATTTCTACAAGGGCATACTAAAGAAAAACCAACAACAACAGTCGAGTAGCAAAGATGCTAAATTAATCCATGTCTTTTAGGGGCTCTTCCACTGTCCACCAATCACACATGAATACAAGAAAAAGTTACTTTAAATATCCTCCAAAGACATTTTACATATCAAATGATTATTCCAAAAATAATCCATCAAATTTTGTTCTGATTTAGCAAAAATTTAAAAGGGCACATCATTTCCTAATAAAAGATCTGACCAAAATTTCTCAGCATTGCCTGACACTCACAGTGATTTATGTAAACAAATAGACAAGAGCCCACAAAATATCTAATAGGATCAAATAAGTCCAGATCACTTCCAGTGACTTGCAGAGGTATTTCCCATAGACTGTACTGGCATGCTGCCTCATTGCAAAGCATTCAATTCTCCCTATCCTTGTTGATCTGTAATTTGACAAAAAAGGTAAGACTGTTTCAGAATCACAGGGAATCATCTAGTTCATCCCTCAAAGCTGGGTCAACTTCAGCAGGCTGTCTGGGCAGGTTTTGAATAGCTTTAGTACTTCCAAGATCAAGAAACTTAACATTATTTTTGAGATTAGGGCCTTGATCCAGCCAAACACATAAATGCTTATTTCTGCCATACTGACTTGACCTCATTAGTTGTGAAATAGGAAAAAACACTACAGTATAATGTATATACATTCTATACCCAGATTCCACAAGCAGCTGGTAGCAATTCCATGAAACATAATATAAATATTGCTGTTGATGTTGATCTCTATTTTACTAACACATCTGAGTACTGATACCATGACGATATGAAAAAAAAGTTGAGCTTTTTCTCTCATTCCACAGGTTAAAACCATTTACCTATTCATAGAAAGCACTATGGCAAATTTGCTAGGCAGAAGGAAATTCATCCCTTTCTTCAAAGGGCCTCTGTCTGATGCAAGGTGCTTGCTTCTTGGTAAATAGCTCGCCTTGACTTTTGGACTGGATTTGCTCTTTAGAAAGAGATCAGTTTCCGGTTTTTCAGTCTGTAATTCAACACACTGCAGCACTAGGACTAGCTGAAGGACTTGACTGTGCAGATCTTGTCATCCAGTTCAGTATCTGTTCCTATATTTCATAACCTTCTGTTTAAGCAAGTTAAAAGTACTTTGTGTTCTCTGGTAGACAAAAGACACTTAATCTATCTAGGGCAATAGCTAAAATGTTGTCCTCAGAGTTCAGGCACTTCCTTTTAATAATGAACTGATTATGCAAAACAAAACAAAAGCATAAAAACCAACAACCCAACCTGTAACCAAATAACCCAGACCATCACAACACATCCCAGTGCCCATTCAAAAAATTCAACACCAAGCTCAGAATTAAAAAAAAAAAAATAAAAAATTTTTGAACAAAAACATAAACAAGCAAATCACCAACCCAGTTTGTAAAGTAAGTTATTTTTGTCTTCACTATTTTCCCTCCTCCTCGGGCACAGCAGCAAAGTTCCTGTGCTTAGTCAAGAGGAGTTTTGTTCAACTTGCATCACAAAAATTTGAGTTCAAAAGCTCCAATTTCATCAATAAAAACTGAACTTAGATCTGGTTTGTTCCGATATGACCCACAAAGTGCTTTTTTGAATGTGTAACAAAAATTTCCAAGAGAGAAGGTCATTTGCAGACCTCAAGGAACATCAAACTTGGTGACATAATTTAGTCAGCAAAAGTGGCACATTGCCAAAGCAAAACAACAAACGTTACATGGTGACTAAAATAGCCTTTACCTATGCTCAAAAGTCATTAGCAGATAACCTTACACCTGTTAGATATTTTTCCTCTCTCTGATTTCTTGGTGCTTTATTTATTTCACCTGATTAATGCCAACATAACCCAGTCCCTTCAGCAATATAGCTGAATGTTCTCAAAACTACCCCTAGCCAACTGAGAAACCTGAAAGTAATGTATATGATTTCTCTGATGTCACAGTGGGAGAGAAGGGTCAGAGCTCAGATTCAGGCTCCTCTAAGTGAACAGAAAGGTGGTAAGCAGTATAGTAGTATTTAATGCCTACTAGACACTTCTGAGTTCAGCTACATGACTCACATTTAGAAATTAAAATTGAATTCTGTCCCATACTGAGGATTCCCCTTTTTCTCTGATAATCTGTAGGTGAGAAAACAAGATTCATTTCTGATCTCATATCTTATTTTCTTCTCCTCGAAAGGAAACGGTTTAGGATCTGAGTTAATTAGAGTAGAAAGAGCACTAGCACAGTGAAAATAGTCAGAAGCTATATGTTTGCTGCTTTAATAAGCTTAGTATATTAACAAATATTTATAGCTTTGCTTAGAAGAGCTCCAGTTAGTCTCTATCCAGAGTCATACACAAGAGAACATCCAGGTCTAAAGCACCTGAATGACATCTGAATTTACACATTAAAGGGAAAAAGTTTAAAAACACACTCAACCATTTGTATGAGATAATAAAGAAATGAAAGATAAAGCATGTTGTTGTCTGAAGGCTTCTATAATTGAGACAGGAGAAGAATGAAATAAACAAAATAAAGAAGGAAAGGAGCACGAGTCATGCTCTTAAACCAAGGACCTAGGTAAACAGATCCATGTGTAACCCCTATTGCTATCTAAACAGAAGCTCCAGAACCAACAAACCCTGCCCTGGAAGACCACAGCTCCTCAGAGAATTCCAGCTCCCCCTTGGCTATACCTCTGCAGTCTTAATATCCGTTCAAAACCCACTATCTTTCTGACACCACTCCTTTCAGCTGAGGTTTTCACTAGATCACCTTCATGCCTTCTACTCCCTCCTACATTGAATCAATCCTGTCACAGTTCTTCCTCATATCTACTCAGCTGTAACACTGGCCAAGACCATCTTTCTTCTCTTTAGCTGAACAGAAGAACAGCTGCAGTTCTTATTTCTGGAAGGGAATAAGAAATATTCTAGAAAAAGTATAACTACTATTTCAAAATCACACAGAACAAACTCTCTCAGAGAAAAAGTGTCCTAAGAAATAAATAAAACCAAAGGAGGTGTTGGCACACTTTATCAATACATTTGGCTGTTCCATTACAGTTAGTGGTAAGGACTTAGAAGGGCTGCTTAAGAGGATTCTTTGATTTAGATCTGCACTAAACACAGACGTGCTCAGATTTCTTGTGTTTAAGATTTTGCAAACATACAGCATAGATACAGAGCTTTACCTGAACATTTCTGAGTATTCAGGAGAGCAGACTAGTGCAATGCTTAAATTAAAAAGCTGCTATAAGTGCTTCCCTAATGAATACATATTTTTTAAATTATATGCAATCAGTGATAAAACACTGCAATGAGCATATTAACACTTCTCACTTTAAGAAATCAAACTGTGCTGGAATTCTAGGGATCACAACACCAGTCTTTGTTTTGAAGGAATATTCTTCATCTCCTTACTGTCTTCATATTCAGAATCTGGCTGGAAATCACTCTGGAAGATAACAGTAACAATACACAAGATATGAATGTAAAAAGAAGAAAAATGAAGATATAGTACATTTAACTAGATGCTCTAATCGTATTTCCTAAATTTTCTTTCCCTACATATATCAACTGCAACTAAGACGGATACAAGGGCAATGGTTTAACAGTTGATAGTGTGCCTCTGAACAGGACCACCTGACTACCACATTCCAGCATATAAGGAAATGGAGCCATAGCTACAGGCTAAAGCAGCAAAGCAACGTTTCTCCCAGCTACTTCAAGCCAAGGAGGCGTATACCACACTCCTGGGCTTCTGCACTTCATCACATATGTGGCTCCCAAATCATACTTGAGCCAGTGTGGGTGCCACAAGGACATTTTGACACAAGAAAGGGCCACAACATTTTACAGCACGAATGCAAGATACAGAGATAATTTGCTAAGTAAACATGTAGCTAGGGATGGCTAAGCTGCCCTGTATCCATTGCAAAAGGTTTGACAGACCTTCTCACCCATGGTCTAAGTTCTGTGACCACAGTCTGTGACTGGACTCAGAACACACAGCTCTCCCTTCAGTCAAATGAGCTGCCCAGTTCTGCTTAACATGCAGCTGCAGGAAGCAGCTGTGACACAAGAGTGGGAATAAAGAGCCCTGCCAATTTCAAATGTTCACTGAACTCCATCCATAGGAGCTTCAGCTAATGCCTAAAACTAGTAGCAGTCTTCTAGCTTCCCTTTTCCAAGCCTGTGCCTTCTCTGCACTTAGTCCCCTTCCAATTTTTCCTATTGGTCTGCAGAAGGAATTAACGCAGGCTATTACCCATTTGTATTTTCACATCTCACCACTAAGCCTTTTTATACTTCCCATAAGCAACTAGGAGACCATTTCATTACTGCTATTCCCACACAGCTGCTTTTGTGCCCACTCACCACAATGTGTACAGTGCCAAATATAGCATTTAGACAAGTGCAATGCATCCATCACCTTAAGGTCCAGATTCTTAGTGGTTACCTCAGTGAAACAAAATTGATTTTCAAAAGTTGAAGATTAGACTTGACTCTCAAGGACTAGAAAAAATAACTATAAGCATTCCAGGAACATATCTCCTCTTTGGACAGCCCTATGGATCATTATGCAAGAAAAAGATGATTGCCTCTCTCCCATACACTATCATAAGAACGAATGTACCCCGCTGCTGCCGTCGC
>JAOWBP010056392.1:0-42406 GCA_028571105.1 Tragopan temminckii
CTTCCTTCCTTCCTTCCTTCCTTCCTTCCTTCCTTCCTTCCTTCCTTCCTTCCTTCCTTCCTTTCTTCCTTCCTTCCCTCCTTCCTTCCCTCCTTCCTTCCCTCCTTCCTTCCCTCCTTCCTTCCCTCCTTCCCTCCTTTCAACAAATACTGTTTCCATGTTATTTCCCATTCTAAATGCAGAAACTCATTCACAAGAATGCCTTTATGTGGCAACGTGCATTTGGAACATATGAATTTGGAGCAAATAATTATAATAACCTTCAATAGCCATGTCTTATTCCTTAATGTTTTCTGTTGTCTAACTCTATGAGCTGTAAATATTTGTTTCTCTGCAATTCAAACATACCACTCAGTCACTAATGAGAATGCAATTCTGGCTCTCAGCAGGAGAAAAATACTTAACTGGGAATGCCCGAAAGACATACCAGAAATCAAGAGAGCAGTAAAGTAATGTTTTTTAGGAGAAAGGACATATAAACAGGTTCCTGTGGATAATCTTGACTGTGAACTTGCTAAGTAGAGTATAAGTTGGTCTGTGATGTTCTTACAAACTTGCATTTATCTGACTTCATATACATGCTTCTCTAAGCATCAACATAAAAGGAGCCAGGACCTCTAATTTCTTACGTCAGAAACATTTATCTCAAAGAAAGAGCAAGTCATTGTGATTGCAAACTGCTCGACAGGCAGCAAGTTCACATCCCAGAGCCCAGGCTTTGCTCTTGATCTCTCTCCTCAATTACTACTCCTCATTCCTAATGCAGGAGAAATTAGCCCAGAGGCAAAAAGCATGGTCTGGTTAGACTGCACATCAAGCAGGGAAGTAGCAGTGAGAAGCCTCATCCCTTACGGAAATCGTGCTGAACAAGGGGTTGGCCAGATTTGGTGGGAAAATGAGACATGTGCAAAGATGAGATAGGAAAGGAAATTAATGGGGGGAACAATCCTGTTTCATGTGTTGGACTGTAGCCTCCAAGCACCGTCCTGTACTGTTCCATTCAGCCTCCAGGCATCTAGCATTGAATCTGTACCTGATGGTACACTCTCTGAACTCTTGGACAGCCCTGAATATACTCATGTGGTTATGTTTCTTCTATACCATCTTTGTTTTCTGGGCTGAGATTTTTTCTGGCACAAACACTGGCCATTTCATGAACATGTATCCTCCATGGTAAAAGAGATAACCAAAGACAGTGAACTTGGGCAGGGAGTGCAAAATGTTCACTTCTTAGAAATGAATGAAATGAAAGCTTTTGTTTGACAATGGGAAACAGCTACCTGAACTGTCAGATTATAATTTTATTTCAATATTTTTAATTTGGGAGATCTTAAAGTGCCATGAGCCAGCAATGTGATCTGGTGGTCAAGAAGTCCAATGACATCCCGGGAGGCATTAGGAAGTACATTGCTAGCAGAGCAAGGGAGGTTATCCTACTCCTCTACTCTGCCCTGGTGAGGCCTCACATGGAGTCCTGTGTCCGGTGCTGGGCTGCCCAGTACGAGAGAGACATGGACTTAGTGGAGAGAGTCCAACGAAGGGCTTACAAAAATGATAAAGGAATTGGAGCATCTTTCATGTGAGAGAAGACTGAGGGATTTGGGCCTGTTCGACCTGGAAAGGAAAAGGCTCAAGGGATTTGATGAATGCATATAAGTATCTGAACAAAATGTGTCTTGAGGATAGGGTCAGAATCTTCTCATTGGCACCCAGTTTTGAAAGACAGTGGGCACAACCTGAAACACAGAAAGTTCCAACTGAACATGAGGAAAAGCTTCTTTATTGTGACAGTGACTGAGTATAGGCTCCCCAGAGAGGTTATGGAGTCTTCTTTGGAGATATTCAAAAGACATCTGGACACAACTCTGGGAAACATGCTCTAGGAACCCTGTTTGAGTAAAGAGATTGATCTCAAAAGGCCCCATTCAACTTCAGTCATTCTTTGATTCTGTTCTTCTTAAACCTACTTTCCATCAATTAAAATTTGCTGAAAGTCCTGCTTTTTTTATTTATTTTTTTTTAACTTGAGTCAGAGATCTCAAAATGCTCACTAAAGCTAGTTCTACATTATTTGCCTGAAGTTTCAAGTTGTTTTTCATTGATTCTGGGGTTCTCCTTGGCGTCTCTCAGCCGACGCTGCCCTGAAGCCCTGTCCAGGATTGGAGCTCCATTTGTTTTACCCCTGTTTACAGCAAACGAACAATGATGCAGACTCCAAAAGCTTTTAAGTTCAAGGTAGGTCCTGGCCACTGGCATTAAGCCACAGCCTGTGCAAGCTCACTATTGATTACAAGAGGAGCTCTGTGCAGAGACAGCAGTTTTCTCCTCCACAATTGCAAAAAATCAGAGCCAACTTGAACATGAGTTGATAGTGAAACAGACCAGAATGAAAAGGAAGAAAAGAAAGTTAGGGAACTAAAACTGCGAGTTTGTGTAAACGAGATGTGCACAGAAACAAAGTCCTGGGCAACTGCGCATCACTGAATACTAGAGCATTGTCAGTGTTGAAATTCTGCCCACAGGGTAACTTTCTTGCTCAGCCCCAGTTCCACTATTTCACCAAAAGCCAGCCCATGGTTAAATGACACAGCCACACTGTCTTGTAGTCATGTTGCCACATCCAGAAACACAAGCAGTGCAGTATGTTCAGGCCACTCACCACACATAAATGCAGCCAGCCATATGGCTTCCAATGTTGGTGCTTGTACTACCCAAGTAATGTGGCAAAACTCTATGATATCACTGTGCTGGGTCTAAAGCAGCATTTTTTCTCATTTGTTTTTACGCACTTATTCAGCATCAGTGGATAAAGGAAGAGCAACTGGCGTCATCTACCTGAACTTGTGCAAAGCATTTGACACTGTTTCACATGACATCCTGGGTTGCATCAAGCAAAATGTGACCAGGAGGTCGGGGGAGGTGATTCTGCCCCTCTACTCTGCCCTCCCAGGAGTACTGCATCCAGTTCTGGAGCCCCCAACATAAGAAGAACATTGAGCTGTTGGAGCAGGTTTGGAGGAGGGCCATGAAGATGATCAGAGGGATGGAACATATCCCCTCTATGAGTACAGGCTGAGAGAGCTGGGGCTCCTCAGTCTGGAGAAGGCTGCAAAGAGACCTTATAGTGGCCTTCCAGTACCTGAAGGGGGCCTAAAGGAAAGCTGGGGAGGAACTTTTTATAAGGGCATGTAGCAATAGGATGAGGGGAAATGGTTTTAAATTGGAAGAGGGTAGATGCAGATCAGATATTAGGAAGAAATTCTTTACTGTGAGAGTGGTGAGACACTGGAACAGGTTGCCCAGAAAATGTTGTGGATGTCCCCTCCCTGGAAGCATTCAAGGCCAGGTTGCATGGGACTTTGAGCAACCTGGTCTAGAGGGAGGTGTCCCTGCCTATAGCAGGGGGATTGGAACTACCCCAAACCATTCTATGATTCTGTTATTCCCTTAGAACTCAACTGAGTTTGCAACTGACAGCAGAATTTTTCCCACTGGATACAAATCAACAAGCATTTTCATTTCAGAATTTGTTTTCCAGATCAAGACCAAACGTATCCTTTATCCAACATCTCTCTCTCTTCTTTCATTTCCCCCATTTCCTTGAGTGATACTCCTGTTGAAGTAGTGAAGAATTCCACACAAGGCAATGAAGATTCAATATACATAGCTTAGAGAGAATTGTTTCCCTATAAATTGATTTCAAAAAAAAGATCTTGGCACTTTGACCAAAACCACATCTCTTAAATTATCTCATATCCCTCCAAACACACAGTACTGAGCCCTTTTTTGTCCATACT
This sequence comes from Tragopan temminckii, assembly GCA_028571105.1. Taxonomy (NCBI): domain Eukaryota; kingdom Metazoa; phylum Chordata; class Aves; order Galliformes; family Phasianidae; genus Tragopan; species Tragopan temminckii. The sequence goes on from JAOWBP010056392.1 coordinate 3,798, forward strand.
AGAAGGACAGTTGTACTTTGGCACCATTTAAAAGGTTTTGAGAATTACGATGATTTAAAACAAAGTATTCCCCAAGCAGACTGTGGACTTGAGCAGAAACAGCCACAGAGTCCTGTGGGGACTTCACAGCCCAGAATTGACTTAGCAGGGAAGTGTGTAGATTGTACAGTGATGGATGCTGTAGAAAACTCTGCAATATAGAAGACAGATGGTCATTTGAAAGAAATCAAGAAAAAGAACTGAAAACCAGAACCAGTTTTTTGCAAATTATTATCAGTATCAGACAGAGTAAGGATAGAGACAAAACCTGTGTTGATAAAGCCATGCATTGCTGTTTGATCTCTTCCACAACTGATCCAGTGTGAAAAAAGCTATTGCTATAAAAGATTTCATTAGTGCTTTCTTTGGCCACAGAAATGTCAGCATCACTAGAGCCAGATGGAGGGAAAATAAATAGCAAATATCCCCCTGCTTCTCTTGGTCAGGGCTTCAACCTGGGGTTTCCCTCTGTGATGGGAGCCAGTATGGGAGTAAAGAGTTTAAGAGACAGCTGGCTGAGGTCTTCAGCTTGGTAGTGAGATACAAAACCTTTATCCTTGTCCTTGTTGTGCTAGCTGCTCATTAAATACATCTCCTGTTTTTTTTTTGTTTTTTGTTTTTTCCCTGCAAATTAATTGTTTGGTTCTGGAGACTAAAGTTGATGGCACTCCATTAGTCTTACTCTTGGCAAGAACTTGGGCCCACTAACGTTCTTCAAGCAGAAGATGGAGTGATGGAAATATATTCCCTGTCTTCTCATTAGAATACATTCTCAGACAAAATGATGTATAAAAACTAAACAATTATTTGATAAATTCCTGTTAGTTAAATAAAAATTTCATATTGTAAACAGAAGAAAATGCACTTTCACTGAAGACAGCAACAGAAATATATATGTTTGCACTTGTGAATTTAAGTTGAATTCAAAGGGTTCATTTTGAGACTCAGTTTCATTTCTTAATTTTGCAAATGTTGTTGATACATTCAGCAGTTCATTAGCATATCTTGTATGCTCTTTAAATTATTCAGGAGCCGCTTTCAAAAAAATTGCTAATGGAGATTCTGGAGAACCCAGACACACAAAGAAAAAGCTTAATATCTATCATTTTAGTGTTAGTTAGAGCCTACAGAGATAAAATATATATTCTGGGACTGTATAAGTCTGTACAAATGAAAAATAAAAACCAAATGAAAGAGTAGGAGACTGAGCATCTGTATTTCTGTAGACTAAACACACTTATAAAGGAAAACACTTTGGGAAACTCTAGTAACTGTACACTACAGCAGCACCAGAGAGACCTGGGACAGAAAACTGGCAACAGAATCCTAAAATTATAGCAATAGAAATTATCAGTTTTCTTTCTCAAAATTTGTACTGCTTTCCAGCTGGTTCTCCATAATAGCAAAACTCTCCATTTGTTGTAATATTGAAATGAAGCAGCACCAAACATAGACAAGGAAAAAAATTCCTATAAGTGCAAAATTTGCAACAGGAAACTTTAAGATAAATTTCTGGGAAGCCTTTAGAAGACATTGTGTGAGCAATGCAGGCTTCTCTCTGATCATGCAAGCAAAAATAGTGTTAATTTTGAAAAAGTTTCAAATGGTCTCACTCAGATTTTCTTTGCATTTTGAAACCACGGGAGCAGTGGAAAATAATGTTAACTTAAAAGAGCTCATGAAAGAAGATGGAATACTTTTTTTTAAAAGAGCCATAAGGTAAAGCTTTCAGCCTTAGAGCCATGTGCCTTCAGGAGTTTAACTTAGTGACCATGTTACCTGGCTCGTTTGGTGATTACCAGTTTTCACAGAATCACAGAATTTTGTTGATTATTTCTTGATGTGAATACCTCCACTTAACGAAAAATAATAATAAAATAATAATAATAATAATAAAATAAGAGCTAATGGATTCATTTATCTGCCCTGTAACTCCTAAACAACTGACTGATTTCAATCCATTCATTTGAATTTACAAATACCAGAAAGCCTTTAAATGCCAACATAGCCCTTTCTATGTTCATACTCCAGAAAACTCTGCTAACATTTTTCATTCCCAAGAAGCGCAAAGAGTTTTACAGGTTGTGAACAAAGATCACTTTGCCAGCTCATAAAATAGCTGTATGTGAGGAAATACAGCTGTAATTCTCTTCTATTTTAGAATTAAGGACTGGGAATCTTAATTAGACATAGGGATAATATCAGCCGGTTACATAAAACAGAATAAAACTGCATAAAGGTTATAAAATCTCATGCTTCAGGACATTAGTCAAGCAGTAATGAATGGGTTAGTAGGAAAATACCCCTGGGGAGCAGGCAATTTTTTCATTTCCCCCTTCATTTATCGTCTCTGAAAGTGAATTCATCTGAACAGGTGGAAATGAGTCCAGTGGGTCTAATGAGGCAAATGAAAAAGAGGATAGGAGTTACAGTGAGGATGACTAGTTAGGAAATGAAGCTCCGTGAGAAGAAATAGCTGAATAATGCATGAGCTTGCATGATGGCCACCTCTGCTCCTTCCCCCATTCTGTGCCCTGCATTTTGTCACCAATTACCCAGGTGAAGCAATTAGGCATGTCGATTCTCAACTACCCATAACCTACTGCTAGCTCCCAGCACGGATGGGACTATTATTTACAAACTATTACAGCTTTCCCACTTGTACGGACCACTACATTTTTAGAATCGATTTAGCTGAGGTTTATAATGCACAAAAGAGACGTAATGTGTCTTCTTACTAAACCAAATAGTATGTATCAGAGGATTTTTTGTCTTCATCTCAGCATGTGCTCTTTCTGTGGGGAAGACACAATGCATCACAGAGGTTTTGGTGTCAGTGGTGGCTTGTCTTCACTCCAGAGATGGCTCCTTCAGCACAGAGATCACTCATGCTGCAAACTCCTAATGACAAGGCCTCTTCTAACCTCAGTTAAACTACATGAACTCAGCCCAACAATCCACACCTGCAATCAATTCTGGCTACTTATTTGCAGCAAACGTATCAACATCCTGTTTTCTGCTGGTACATTACAGCAAGACAGCTGTACATCTTTCAGAAACACCCTCATCTGCACCGAAGACAAAGCCTATGTGAACAAACTGAGCTGCCAATAAATCCGATGCAAGCTGTACCTAAGCCAGATTCTCAGCTGGTGTTGATTGGCGCAGGTCCACGCATGTCAATTATAAGCAATATGATGTCTGTCTCTGCTGGTGGCGGACCACGTGCTAATTTGGGACAGCAGAGGACACAGCACACTGGAACTCATGCTGGGCTGCAGTGGTGTGCAGTGAATTAACTACGTGCAGATTGATGGTCACCCACATCTATCCCACGGCACAGTGGTTGGGGCTTTGGTCCAGTCTTGGTTCCTAGCTCTGCTGGAGAGGGTCTGAGTCTCATCACAGCCACAGCTGTCCCATTACATAGGATGATATGATGTTCCATCACACAAGGTGATGTGGTGTCCCAGCACACAGGGTGATGTGATGTCCCATCACATGAGATGATGTGGTGAGCAACTTTCAACTTCTCTTGTGGATGTTGCTTCCAGTATGGAGATTGTGGGGGTGCATTTAGCAAACCAGAAAAAGCTCAGAAGAGGATTGTGAACAGCCCTGCAGCCTTCCTGTTGCAGAGATGCTGCAAGCACGAGCTTAAACATTTTACGAGATCACAGCAATTATTAATCAGTTCACACACAGCAGGCAGCCAGGGCTGCCACCAGGCTCAGCATAGCACACTTAATACCCCTGGGGCCAGACAACCATCAGTCAGATGTAGAAGCATCAGCCTCTTTGCTGGAAATGACTCAACCCTGACCTTGCTGAGCTGTTCCTATTCTATTTCTTGGAGATTTGTACCATTTTTTACAAAGTTTTATCTTCCTTTTGCTCAGAGCTCAGCACCAATGTAGTTCAGTAAGGCTGAGATCAGATCACACCACTTCACAAATCTCGGTCTTGGCCCACAGACAGCTGAAACGTGGGGCTGCATCCCCTATCTCCAGCTCCAACAGTGCAGCCACACTTCACTTTGCACTGGCACCAGCACTTGGGCAGCTAAGCAGCAAGCCTGGAGATAGAGTTGGGCCTGGTTGAATGTAATTATTTTCCTTCTCTATATGGACTTAGCCTGCAGTCAGGCCATACTTCTGGAAACAGGAGCACCACCACTGAGGAGGCAGACATCTCAGAATGCAGTGGAGGAAAAGCATTCCCTCAGCTTTCAACGGTGATGTGATCTTCCACCTGACTCTATACAGCTGGAGAACTCAATCCACTCAAAAATTCCATCAGCAGGTTAACTAGGGAGACATCCACAGAAGATGCAAGCTCTCCTTGTCCTAAACAAAGAAATGAACTGAGCTCCCGTGTCTCAGTCGTGGAAAAGTTGCCTTGATATTAAACTGTTGATTAAAAGGGAAACATTTCCCTTTCTTTCTCTATTTTATGAAAGGACAAAGTCTGCTTTCTGCTAAAGTTGTCTTTATTTCCTTGCCTTGCCTTGCCTTGCCTTGCCTTGCCTTGCCTTGCCCTGCCCTGCCCTGCCCTGCCCTGCCTTGCCTTGCCTTGCCTTGCCTTGCCCTGCCTTGCCTTGCCTTGCCTTGCCTTGCCCTGCCTTGCCTTGCCCTGCCTTGCCTTGCCTTGCCCTGCCTCTCCTTCCCTTCTCCTTCCCTTCTCCTTTCCTTCTTCATTTAGACAAGTGAAAAAATAAAGCTACAGTTTGAAATAAAATGTTCGCTCCCATTTAGCAGACATACTAACAAATCAATTATTCATGGAATCCTATGTGTAGTGCTGCCCTATTATGTATTTTATAGAAAACATTCTCTGCAGTTTACACTGTTTTCTGTTTTATCAGTGATGTGTCCCAAAGGACTACCTTAAGGAATTACTTGACCTCTGGTGTCCCTGAGACTTTCAGAAGGAATCTGCTGCTGATGCTTACTGAAACAGAAGATGCACAAGGAAATGGATTGAAGACAACTTCTAAGGTTTGACGTTATTTCAGAGCACGAGTTTAAGAGTGTGTTTCTGTGAATAAATGCAGGGACAGTCTGATTTTCCATATCAGTACATTCTCCTGGGGGTAATAAAGTAGGAAAACAGCATTCCAGTCCTTCTTTTATCTATATGGATGCTTCTGAAACAAAGGTTACATCTAGACTTCATTACAAGTTAACATCACCGCTATTTAAAACTTTTGCTCTTCCTTAATTTTAGTGACACTTTACCAACACAAAAGACTACAATTTCCAAATCAAATCTTGAGAATAAATGGACAGAAGACTGAGCTGACTGATGGATTGAACTACTTTTGTTTGGTGACGTTGGCACCTCTGTGTTGGTTAGACCGTAATTAAAAATTCTATGCATAAGGGGTATGTTTTTCCAAATTTCTATGTTTTATAACCCACTTTCAAAGAGCCAGGTCTGGGGTCTGTAGAACAGCAGGTGTGATCTCACAGTCTAAACAGGCTGAGTTATGGCAGGTGGACAAATTGCCACCATGCAGCTGAGCCACCACAGCTGTCCAGTTGTGCCTCCTGACTTGTTCCAATAATGAGTCAGAACATTCAGTGACGTAAAATGCATTTCCCAGTGGTGGGGAAAAACACGAAGAGTCAGTGATTAGCACCCAGCTGCTGGGCAATGCTTCCTTATGCCACAGTGACTCTATCGTTACTGATTGTATGCCAAAAAGGTGCAAATAATCAGTGCTAGGGGCTCAGATGATGAGTGGTAGATTTTGAGTTTCCAAGGCTTGATTGAGTTTCGTCATGTGTAACTTAGATTCATTTGCAGGAATAATATCACCATTTGTACCCACATTTCATAAGGAGGCTCAAGTGGGCTTCCCAAAAGCATTCTAGAACATTAGAAACTTAAATTCTATCAAAATCAGTGAAGTATTTATGTTCTATATAAATACTAGTCCTAATACATACCTGCCAAATTGCTTCATCTTGTAGCTTATCACATGAATATGCCTCAAGATGCAAGATAAGATGTTTTACAACCTGAAAAATGTTTCTGCTTGTGAATTATTTTATAGTGAAAGTATCTTCAATGAGTGTTTGCTCTATCATCTGTTTATTTCTACGTATAGCGTCTTACAAAGATCTCTTTCTACAGTCTTTTGGGGAAAAAAATCTTTCTGCAGAAGATTACTGAGAATAATATTGCAGTCATTTTTGTCACTGTATTCTTTTCATCTCTTTCTTTCTTTCCTACCATTCTTACTTCAAAATCTCTCAGTAAAGGAGAAAGCATACATAAAAACGTATAATAGTCATTTTGACTGGAAAGCAAGTACTTTACTTGTTGATCTTTATTGTAAGATGATTTGTTTAATCCTTGCTAATAATCTTTGTAGCTATAAAGATCTTTATGGTATTTGTTTTGGATTTTTATTAAGCATGGTTTCACTGACTACATTTCTTCAGTGCAGACTTTAGAATACAAGGTAGTCTGCTACCTTGCCCGTGTAGATTTTGGTGAGAAATAGGTACTGAAATACATTGTTTTTTTATCCTCTAGTGCACATCTAAAATCATAGAGCTAATTTGTGTCCTTAAGTGCCAAATTATTTCTACTGACTATTCAGAGCTGACAGTGAATAGCTCAGACACAGATTTATTCAGAGAAAGCATCCAAATTGATATGAAGTGATTCAATGCTTTAGGTTTAGGGGAAGGATTTTCAGTAGGTCATTTAGCTGTGCAAACCAAAGTGAAACTAAAGTAGTTTCAGGTTTGAGCTTAATGATGAACACAGTAATCTTACTAATTTTTCCCAGGATCTCATAGATGTGAGGAAGTGGAAACTGTACAAAATTCTTCCCTGTCATCAGATCTGTTCCATCCCAAGCCTCATCCCACTAGCATTTAGCAAACAAACACAGCTGATCATCAGGATTATAAGGAATTAAATATGTGTGCAGTTCCACCATACTGACCTCTAAAACTACAGAAATATTAGTGATTAGAAGTATTAGTGATAAGTGTCCAGTTGAAATGAGATACCACTAGGATGTTAAATAAAGGTTACTGAATGCTTTATTTTGGGGGTGGGAGAGGGATTTCTGACTTCAATCATGTAATAATATTGAGCGAGGAGCATTTCAATCTTGTTGGCCAATAAAACATTGATTACACAGCTGATGCCACACTACAAAAATTATCTCTCTCTGAAAATGTTTGTGAGTAGTTCACACAACAAAGAAAAATGTGCTACACAGGGACACATTATGCTATGTGTTACACAAAGCCAACATAGTGTGGAGCATATTATTTCCTAATAATCGTTTTTATGGTACTTCTAAGAGGTCTGTAAGTCATCTGTTTAGCCTGAAGAAATACCTCTTGAGTGTTACAAAGCTGGGAAAAATCTACAGTTCAGAATTCATAGGCTTTTCACTAACACCACTCATCATTTTAGAAGCCAGATGAATTTCAGTCCTGATTGAGCTTGTGGCAGTCTCCACAGATCCGAATTCTGGCTTCTTCTCCTTGATGTGTTCCTTCTAGTCTGGTCTGTTAGCCCTCATTCTGTGGACACTTCATATTGCTCCTGCTGCACTGTTTTGCCACTTCAGAAATTCTTCTCTAAGTGAAAGACAGTATTTCTATGTGCTCTTAAGAGTTTTCTTACTTGATTCATACTTGGAACCAAATATTTTTTTCTGATAAATATTCCTTCCTTCCTTCCTTCCTTCCTTCTTTCCTTCCTTCCTTCCTTCCTTCCTTCCTTCCTTCCTTCCTTCCTTCCTTCCTTCCTTCCTTCCTTCCTTCCTTCCTCTCTTTATTCTCTTTATTCTCTTTATTCTCTTCCTCTCTTCCTCTCTTTCTTTTTTTCCACAATGAACTAAACATACAAAGATACCCACTGAGGTCTCAAGCTGTTTTTGCAAGCGAACTTAATGAACTTTGGTTTTGGCAAAGACCTTCAAAACACATCCCACCTTCCCTTCAGTGACATTGAAATGCTGTTTAATCAGTCAACAAGAAAAAGGGAACGGAGCTAAACAGAATGAAAGGAGCAGAAGAGAAAATGAGAGATCAAATTCTCTGTTTCTTTTCATGTTTTGGTCCAGAAATCAACAGCAAGAGATTGACTGATTGGTTCCAATCTCATTTAATAGCCAGCTAAAGAAGTTCCTTACAGAAGCATGTAATGTTCTGTGGTTCTGAGCACAAAAGGGTATTCAGAGATTTTGTTTCTCAGTCCAAGGACAGTGTTCAGAATCCTTTCTGATAAGATCATGCAGTAGCTTTAATTTCTCATTAGAGAGGTTTTCAATAAGTCTAAAGTCAGCTTTCCATTCAGTTGCATCTTGTGAATACATGTTATTGTGCTGTCAAAGTGTCTGTTAATTTAAGAGAACAAGTAGTATAGATGTGTGTGTTCTCCTGATTCACTTTAGATAAGTGTGCTTTCCCAATCTGGAGCACTGTGGGATGTGTTTTACTGTGCTCTTTCTCAGATGGCCACTGGATGAGCAGGTGCCAAACAGCTCTCCAGCCTTACGGGCATTTTTCCAGCTAGATATCAAAGTGTGGTAAATTCCTATATCAGTAAAGAAAGAGGCAAAGGGATGGAGAAATACAACATGTTTTAGGAATTAAAATCTTAGGGAGCAGTGGGTCTGAACTCACATACAAAGATAACAATGACTGCTGTTTGCTACAATTGTGCAAACATCCTTGTGGACTGGGAAGAGCTGCAGACAGGATGGCTTTCACATTCCAACCCTGATACTGTACTGCAGCAGTGAGGGAGTGGAAACAGTCTGGGGTCTTGGTTTGCATCTCCAACACCTTGTGCTGTATGATTAGACATTTGTGTCATAAGGTTTGATGTCAGCCTTTAAAAAGAGAGTACAAAAAACATGGGCTTTCCAAATAAGCGGTCCTGCACCACAGTTTACCCCTTTTGGTAAAGATTCGCAACAAATTGATTCCCAAACTCACTGCCAGGCCATTCCTCACAGTGGAGCACTCAGTAAAGTGTGAGAGCACAAGCCAGCAGGGCCCCATCATCAGAGCTGATCCCATTGGCATGGGAGGAGGAGATAAGACAATGAGATGCCTACTAGTTGCTGGGGTAGGACGGGAAGTATCACTGATATTCCATTCATCATAAAACATACATTTTGCTATTTCCACAACTTCTGGACTCAGCTACAGCCTGCTCATCACTCGTCATTTATTCCTGGGTGTTTATTCCTGTTGTGTATGTCATGGAGCAAAGTAAGATCCTTCATAGTGATGCTCGAGGTGCACACCAAGAGGTAGCTAAGTATGTGAAAATGCCTGTGTGGATTTAGGTTTCTAAAAGTTTTCTTCTTGGCAAGCTACAGCTCTCAACTGAGTAACAACTACAGGATTACCCCAGTACATTATTTTAAACCTGATTCTCATAAAATATCCAGGCTAAATTTTGAGACAATACACTTCACCTACAGTAATGAACTGAAATCTGTGCAAGAATATTCCTGCACCCTAAAGCAAGGTCATCTCTGCTAATAAACCATTAGACTGTTTGCTGGCACACCTATGGTTTTCACACCAGCTCCTTCAGTGAAATCCCAGACTTGTGCTGGCAGTTAAACTGCCTTGGGGCCATTTCTAACAGGTAGTTTGCATTTAGTGCTTCCCTTCATGTCTGAAGCATCTGACTGATACAGATGCAAGCCATGCCAGGGTAAACGACCTCCATGCCCAGCTACAGGGTTAGCAGCTTTCCCTGTCTTGCTAAATTTGTGTTTCCATCAACTGAGCATCTACATTAAGGTCCGAGATTCCTATCTAGGCAGCTAAATAAAAGTGGTACCATTTTCCAACTTGCGGAGTACTCCAGACTTCCATTAACATCAACGACAGTGGTGGGTTTCTAGTGTTTTTGAACATTAAACGCATCTTGTTTGTGTAGAGTTTTAGAAGTCAGATGTTAGATACGGAATTTTTGACCAAGTTCTGTATGTCAGTTTTTAATATTGTATGGATTATTCCCGTAATCCCTCTGGAAAATGCAAACATCCGTTTGCAAACAAAACACTAGGCTGACGTGTTTGCACTAGCAGAAGTTGAATGCTGCTGAAACTTTGTCTATGTGTGGCATATGAAGCATATTTGAACCTTAGCTGCTAAAGGCAGTGTCTACACAGTCTCAAGCAGCGAGATAATAAGTTCTGGAATTAAATACAGCAGAGCTTTTGTAATTTGTTGTTTGCTTCTATTTCTTGAAATAAGAAACAGATTATGGCTATTCTGTGTCACATCAGGTGGTATCTGAAACATGAAAAGGATTTTTGGATTTCGGTGCATGACTTTTGTTAATTCCTTTTAAAATCCTCTGTTTATGTCTCATTTCCAAGTTGAAAGTGGTTTCTACAGGGATCGCACAAGGAATTGCAGTATGGTCATTTGCTGCTGGTACACTTTAATCTTCAAAACAGCCTCAGATTAACAAAAATGGAACCCTCACACATTTTTAATACAGTATCCCACTTTCTTCTTATGATTTAGATATATAACTGCATAGTGATTTGTTATCATGACTGGGTTACAATGCATTCTTCACGTAAAAGCACAGCATGGCTTACAGAATCGACAGTATTTTCTATACTGTGATTTAATTTGATGCCTCTCTCTTTAAAAGATAAGTTATACGCTTGTCACCTGGATATTAATTCCCACTTTCTTCATCAGCATATTTTTCTGAATTATCCTTATTAATCACTGTTGTCACAGCCAAGTAACTGCAAGCAAAACAATGAGTCAGTACTGATTAAAACAAATGATGAGAGAAATGGAGCCACTGCATGGACAAACTGCTTTTAATGTATGAAGAAGACTGATGCTTACATCAGACACAAAATTATCCTTGGTGGTCTTCATCTACTTTTCAATCAATATCCCATCTGCATCTTAAAAGGCAAATTTGTCTCTTTCTGGAGGGCTTGGGGTGTTTATGACTGAGGCTGTCAGCTGGCTTTGAGCAGAATCATTCTGTTGGCTCACACGGAGCTATGCTGTTAGGACAGCTAAGCATCTCAAAAGACATACCAGAGGTGTCAAAGGGCAGTGTGAAGGTATGTGAAACACGTGTCTGCAGCAGTCATGGAGAAAGCCCGCCTCATCTCCCACCAGCCTTGGTGGGTCAACTTGCCTGCAAGAAATCACACATTCTGACACAATTATTATTATTATTATTTTTTAAGAGAAGAAGTAGATAAATAGAAACAAAAAAGGTTTTTTCCTCTTTACTGTTTGTGGAACAAGGTTGCCTGAAACACATGGCTCATTCCTGGACCACTTCAGCATAGGTGCTTGTTTTGGCACTTTGTCTCTCTCCATCTCAATACTGCTGTTCTTCAGCCCCATACCAGTGAAATGAGATATCGCAGGGCTGGTGTTCTATAAATACTTGATTTAACGCTGCTTTGCACTGGTCTAATGCTGGTATAACTCCACTGAATTCCAACCCTAATTTTAGGAGTGCCTGAAATGGCCGAAACCACCATTATGTCATGTTTTACTACTTGTAAAGCAGGGTTAGGGTTACCTACCTTCTTTGTTCTGCACCGTGGAGTCTCTGTAGGCTAAGTGTTACACAAATGCTCTGCATTTATTATTTCAAATAGTAAATCAAGGACAGGACAAGTAAAGCATGCTGGAACAGGTATTAAATTTGCAGACATAAGCAGAGCTCTGTGTGAGAAATGTTTCAAAATAATATAAAAATGTGAGACTAATTCTCCATAGTGGAGGAACAAGAGTAATTGCAGAAGTGTAGGGGTGAGATGGGAATCATGGGAATTATCACTCACATGAAATTAACTGCAGAGGTGCTTTGCAAGCACACAGGACACGAGCATAAATGATCAGTAAAAGGGACTGGAAAAGTTATTCAACAGAGCCATAGCAAAATCCAGTCTTGGTGGCTACTGTTAGAAAGTGACGCCTTTATGGTTTTGCTCCATATGGACTAAATGAATGTTACTGACAGGACTCTGCTTTTATTGGCATAATTCATTTCCCCACAAAACATTCTTGCACCAGCTAAGTCCATAGGAAAATTTCTATTAACTGAAGAATTAGGTCATCCTATTTTTTCAGACAGCCATCACATCAGTGACATCTGGGAATACAGAGGTGCAGGACTACCTGGAAGTCAGGCATTTTGAAGTGAGAGACATAGACCTGTTGGAGTGGCCCCTCAGAAGAGGGCCACAAAAATGCTCCAAGGGATGGAACACTTCTACATGGACAGGCTGAGAGAGCTGAGGCTGTTCAGCCTGGAGAAGAGAAGGCTCCAGGGAGACCTGAGAGCGGCCTTTCAGTACCTGAAGGGGAGCTACAGGAAAGAAGAGGACAGACTCTTTAGCAGGGTCTGTGGTGATAGAACAAGGGGAAATGACTTCAATATTAAAGAGGGTAGATTTAGGTTGGATATAAGGGAAAAAAAATTCTATGATAAAGGTAGTGAAGCTCTGGCACCGCTTGCCCAGAGAGGTGGAAAATGCTCTGTCCCTGGAGACACTCAAGGTCAGGCTGGATAGGGCTCTGAGCACCTGACTGAGCTGTAGGTGTCCCTGTTCACTGCAGGGGGGTGAGACTTGATGACTCCTATAGGTCCCTTCCAATTCAAAAGTTTCTATGAACCTATGAATTTCACTTCCCCCTTCAGTTCAGGCAAACTTGCCTTAGTTCAAAAGACTGAGCAAGGCTGGTTCATGTAAAGGAGAATAGAGTGCATTTCTATATAGCTAAGATTATTTGCAGAAAGTTTTCTCTGTAGGTACACCTCTGTTTTTTTCCTAATAATACATGTTGGAACCATTCAATGTGTGAAATAGCTCCACTTGTATCTTTACTTCCTCATATTTTTGACAGGAAAAAAATTTGTTGACTGATTTTTATTGTCTAACCCTTTACAATTGCCTTCATAGAAGGAAAAGAAAAAACACATCTCTCTACTAGAAAAGACAAAAACAATATCTTCACTGTTGTTTCTGACAGTGTGCATAGGATCATTTTGTTACAGAATCTTCTTGTAAGGTAGAAAAGACCAGAAGGGATTATTTTCCAAGTGTTAACTTTTTTTAACAACGTCTGTGCAGAACAGCAACTAGGTTTAACTAGTACCTTTCATTTTCTTTGTTTTCCGAAGCATTTTCAGAATGGACGAGACAGTCTTGTATAAATTTGCAGACAAATATTTGTAAATCATTGCTGCTCATAGAACCATCTTTAAGTGTTTCAGGGGTCTGAGGTAGGCTGTCTTCCTGGCTTTAAAAATCACAGATTAATATAAAAATCCAATGATTTGGGTTGGAAGGGACCTTTAAGATCACCTTGTTCCAACTCCCTGCTATAGGCAGGGACGCCTCCTTCCAGACCACATCACTCTCAGCCCCATCCAGCCTGGCCTTGAATGCTTCCAGGGAGGGGACATCCACAACCTCACTCATAGCATTTCATCCTAGTACAGAGGTCATCCACTCTTCACAGAAAAATATGTGTTCCTTGAGTGAATGGGAGATCAGACTTGGACACAACATAACCAGTATAGATATACTCTGGATTTGGAGAGATTATACCAAGATATCCAGCTCCTGGCTGCTGTTTGGTATAGCTCTATCAAGGCCCCTCTAATCACAGATTAAAAATATCTCTTGATCAAAAACTTCTCTTCACCAAAAGAGAAGGTTCACAGGGATAGCTGCTTTACATGGTGTCTTACATTACCTAAGATTTATGGGATTTCCACATGGTTTAAGAAGAGAAGCCCAAAATTCTTAGCTAATTTCTGTTAAACTAAGATAACTAACTCATGTTAAACTAACATAAGCTACCCGTTAAAGCTAATTAAAGATAGTCCCTCTTCTCTGAAGTGATCATCGTGACTGTAGTCATATAAGGAAACATCTTCCTCTTTGTGACAAAGGAGGCTGCCTGTTGGGACCACAAGTATTGTCATGAGTGACTGTGCCAGAGCAGTCTGTAGCACCTCCAGAAGCAATGCTCCTCCTGGGCTTCCTCCACGATGGGAAATCCCACCAGTGGGCAGTGCTGCTGCAGGCACTTCTGGAAATTGCCAAGGCTCCCGATGTCCACTAAAATAAATGGGAACTCAGAGCATGCTCAGATGTTGAAACAAATGTTCAGCGTTCTGTAGAAGGGACTCTAAGGGTCTGTAATGTGAGAACATGATACCTATGACCGATGTTTGAAAGGTGAGAACTCAAAGACAGGTTCACTCTTTGAATAAATATTTGCAAGACAAGAACCTTACACAAGTATCAGGTTGCTCCTTGAGCAGATTTCAGCTATAATTTGGAAGGAAAATACCTTCACATCTTGTCATTGGAGCCCAAATTATGCCCAGCACAGTAATTCAGGCTGTACACTTGGGGAGACATTTCTTGTTCTTGTGAAAATACTCAGACTCACCATGATGTATAATACTCCCCAAAAGCCCAAAGCTATTTGCAGCTTCTAGCAATAATTTCTGCAACTGCTCTCCTAAAACTCAGAGCTCTGAAAACCAGGAAGTAGCTTAGATAAACCATTCACATATGCTATTTATTGAAACAACTTTAATTCTTCTGACCTTTAGTTACATGATAAGATGGAGTGAGCGAGCACCTGCCAATAGTTTAGCCATTTCTAGTTTATTAATTGTAAGAGTCCTGACAGGCTGGGGATTATATGGAGAAATCAGGAGAGCTGTGATTGTGATGTGAAGTGTTTCAGGCATTCTCTACATTCATGAAGGAAGAAAGAGATGCATATGTACCTCAGAAGAGACTGCAGTGCCTCGTTTCAGCACTGAGCTGAACAGACTGTGCCAGAGGCTTAGCATAATTTCTCTTTTTGTCTTGGGGATTATTGTCCGTTAAATGTGAGATGAGTGAAATCTGTAGGTTTGATCCTGGGTAAATGAAAGAGCAGTGTTAGATGGCACTGTGTGCAGAGGGTGAGGGGGGCTGCAGAAGGAAATGGAAGAATCATAAATGTTAGCAGATGTGTTGCCTTTTCAGAGGAGCATGGAAACTATTTTACAGCAGGCATTTCCTGCTTCATTCATTTCAAGGACAGGGAGCATGTATGTGTAATAAAGACATATAATATCACTTGAAGATGACAGAATTGTGGATGTGCTCCTCGCTTCTATGTGCTTCTACAGATTTGAGAGGAGTGGACTCAACACTGCAGGAAGACATGGGGCACAGGCAGTACAGGTCTGCTCAACGAGTTCTGCCCCTCTGTTTCCAGTGGGGTGTCTTCTTCCCCTGGTAGCTTGTTTTTCACCTCGCCTATATGCTTCTATTGGAGAAAAAGGCCAGGCTGGATGTGGCTCTGGGCAGCCTGGTCTGGTGGTTGGTGACCCTGCACATAGCAGGGGGGTTGAAACTAGATAATCATTGTGGTCCTTTTCAACCCAGGCCATTCTATGATTCTATATTCACACTGCAATCTATTTCAGGAAGATGAAATGTCTCTCAGATAAGATAGCAATCAACACACTTTTTCTCACAGCTAGCTTTGCAGGGAAACACTACTGTGTTTGGATAAAATAAGCATACAATCTTATTCCATAATGTTCTGCTGTCGTATATATTGCAGACATGTTTGGGAAGCTATAAATATGTTTGGAAATGTTTTCAAGACATTCACTAGACCACTGAAAAAAATCACGGGTGTAGTCTATGTTCTCACGTTAGCACTTCTGTTCCAAGGTGGTAACAATGAGCAGTAATTACAGGTATGGAAATCAACTCTTTAATCAACAGAGTGAAAATATCTGTGGATATAAATACAGATGGGGAACGGGAGTCCCAACAGCTGTGAGCTGCTGTCTTAGCTGTCACAACCGCATAGAACCACTAACAGTAGATGCTGTGATGTACGTCAGAGGTACCTGTTCTCAGCTCATCTATCCATCTATCTATGTGCCTTTAAAGCATATTTCCAGCACCTTTTTTTTCCCCCTCTATTCCCTATACGAAGAGACAAGACAAAAATTGCAAAAGAAGTCTTCAGATTCATAGATATTCACAAAAGACAGAAAAAGGGAATGCCAAATCCACTGCTAGATTAGCAGTTTCCAGTCATTCGCTCACTCCCACAACCAGAGCACATGGGAGCACACAGAAAGCTTCATGCAATCCTTAGCTGATCAGCCATTGTTATATCCCACAGGAATGCAAAGAACAGAGTCCTCTCATCCCATCATACTTTCTCTTCCTTATTTTGTGCACAGAAACTTAGCTCAGGACCAATAAACTTTTTCTTCTTTACTTCCAGACACTTCCTCTGTTAATTCTATTTATCTCCTTGCATGCATTTCTATTTGTATGCCATTTTATTTTGCAAGTACCTCCTTAATTTCCTGCTGTGCTCAGATGAGCTCACTCCCCACTCTCTCCCCTTCAAGAATATCCAAGGTTGACAGATACACAGATTATAACAATATGAATAGCTTATAGCAATGAAATGATTTAATTTTCCTTTTGATTTAATATGATGGAGCTACATTAAGAAGAAAAATTCCACTGTGCTAACACAAAAGAGTATGCTCACTTTCAGACATTGCACATAGAAGAGCAATTGTCTGATTTGCATGTACTTCTGGTAATGCAAACTCCGCTTCTTAAAAATATAGCCCAATGTTATCGATAAGCTAATCCGTAGAAAAACAGAAGCTACCAACGACATTCTTCACTTAAGACTTTGATTTGAAGTCTGATTTAGAGCCTATTAATGTCAGCTGAAGACTTTCCATTGACTACTGAAGGAATTTGCATCAGACCATTACAGATGTAACATTTGTGGCTCTGGAAGAAATAGAAGCCAGACATGAAAATTAAATCACTTAACTGTGGATTGTGGACAGAGGAGAAGCACATTCAGCATATTAAGATGAAACATACCTCTTCTTCTGATATGCGGAGGAACATAAACACAGAGAGCAATACTCTGACTTTCTAATAAATTTCCTATTCAAGCACTCGTATATGCTTAAATGGCAAGCATTTCAGATAAAAGACACCATTCTGTCATTTGGCACATCGCTGCCACAGCTGTCCTCTACTTAATTCCAGTCACACCCCTCCTCCTTTGATAGTGCTCTTATTGTAAAGTCACCTTGTGGGTCTCACCCAATCTTATTCATTTCTGAATTTACAGCTAGGCTGATCTGCTTTCCATGGGACTGCAGAATAACTCCACTGGAAATACTTGCTCTGTGGCAATGGATAAACTGTGGGGTATTTGCAAAGTAATCTTCATAACAGTAAGAAACAGGGCAAAAGTAACTGCTGTAAGATGAAAAGTAATGGCCACCCAGCCACAGTTTTTCAACATATTATGAGTTCAGGTTGCTGATAAGAGTGACAATATTATGAGGAAAGAAAGCTACTACCTCCACATCTGTTTCTTATTCAAACTGAAGGCACATGGATGAAAAACACTGTACTTCAGCCATCAGATTTCTCTGTGTTCTGAGAATGATATCACAGTTCTCCTGGAACTAATGAATTTCTCAAAAACACTGCAGTTTGTCAACTAGTACAGAAGCCATTTCCACACTGATTGTAGGTGCTGGGAGGCTTTCACAGCTGTTGGACGGTCTGCTGGCCAACACAATGTGTGTGAACCTGCTTTCATCTGAATTTCTAAAATAAGCAAAAGAAAAGTTTCTGCTGATCCGCTCTTTTAAAGAGAGAAAAAATATGTTAAACAGCTAAAGAGGGAAAAGAAGAATGTGCATCCATATCCCAGGGTGTATTCTTTTTTTTTTCTTATTTCTCTCTGAAAAGTTGTTCTAAGAAAAGTTGGATTTCAAATAAGCCCATGACTCCTGGAGACTCGACTTTAAGGAAAACAGAAAACATAACGAAATTTTGATGAAAAGATCAGAAGGGAAAGACATAATGTTCGTTACAAATACGCTGAAAAGCTGGTGGATGTACATGACAGCTGCATAATTAAGAATTCTGTACCATAGGTGTATTGAATACATCTTTACATACCCTACTTGAAAAAAAAAAAAATCTTTAACTTCCAGTAGATGGAAAGAACACATACAAACCTTTAAATATGTAAAGAGAAAGCACTGAATTGTTTTTTATGTTTTCTGGAAATGGACACACAAGATTATAGGATTCAATCAACACAAAAGAGAATTATTTTAAATTCACAGCATCTCCCGGCCATTGAATCTCCCAACTGTTTCCCATAAACATGCAGATTTCCTGGAGAGACTGCTGAGTAGTCCTGAATGAGTAGGGAGAAGAGGAAAGGTATTTTAGGCAAACAGGCTGGGGCAGCAGGATGGGCTAAGTGACTCTGAACTGTGCCATTCCATGATTCACCAAACACCGTTTTTCATTAGCTATGATTTACTCAAAGTTTAAATCTTTTTGCCCATTATCTACCTAATGCTTATTCAGATAGGAGGTATTACCATGAGACAGGAAGCATTTATTATATATATGTTATATATTTATTATAATATATTTATTATATATTTTATATATATATATTTATTATATATATGTTATGTTACTCTGAACATCTCCACCCTCACCACTGGTACCCCAACAAACTCACTGTCTCATTTATCAAGAAAGGGCTCACAATAATGATTACTGTCCCGAAGAAATCACCAAAGTATCTAAGGACACAATAGATTCTCTCTTCACTGGAAACTTTTAAAACACGAGGGACTATCAAATGCAAACAAATTTATGGAAAGTAATGATCATAGTTATTGTCCTGTTTACAACAGGGGTGAGAATAACAAATATCAATTGTGGTTTTCATCAAATTGTGTCATCACCAAAACTTGGTGGCTGAAAGAAGAGCAAAAATGGAAATTCCTGAAGAGCAGAAAGATTTATCTGTTTTTTACCAAGGTGGACTGTAACCCTAGTTGGCCTTTTTCCTGTCCATTTCACCTGTCTTGAAAAATAAATAAGAACACTTGAGCAACAAAAGCATGCAGAGCAAAACTTGCTGACTAACGAACTAATGGATTTTTTTTCTGATTCTGACCTTGCTGAGCCACTCCACCAGTTCAGAGGATCGTTAATCAACAAATCTAACAAATCTCTTTCATTTAACATTTACCTGGAAAATTAAAAGCTTCACATTTTGTATTAATGTCACACACACGCAGTTAATACATTCAGTGAATAAGTATGCACTTTAATAAGTGATTTACCAGTTGGTATAAAATCACCTTGATCAACAAACTGCCTAGAAACATGGCTTCTCAGCTCCATCACCATTTCTGCTTTTGTATTCTGTTCCATTGCTTTTGTACCATGTTTACTGTTAACAGTCAATTTAACACCTTAAAATATTCCTTCATAAATAATATGACTGAGAAGATTGAAAATGTTTTATTTTAAGACTTCTCCTGATAGCAGGGAACAAAGATCTTATTTTTTTCTCACTCTTGCTTAAGAGAAACAATAGAAACCAATGTTACCACTTGCAAACATATTAGTCTCTTGGCTTTATTTCTGAAACTTCTCTATTAGAGCCCCCTTAATTAGATGCATAAATCCTGTAAATGATGTCAATGTTCATAATTAAATGAGACAATTGCAAAATCAGCTGCGGCACAAAATGTAGATAAATGTGGGAATGAACAATAAGGGAGTGCTTTATTATAAATCTGCATGACTAACACTGCCATAGTGATGCAGCAGAGAACTTATAACATCTGCTTCATACATATGAAAATTCAATTAAATTATCAGCCATGAATTACTGTAGCACAAATATCCACAAAGAAAACTTTGACCTAATTATTTTAAGATTTTTTAAGCAGTAAAAGGTCGTATTTCGCTATGATGATGTTAGTAGATTCATTTTGTGATGCTTCAACAGCATGATAAACTCTTTTAAAAATACATCTTTCACTAGTGGCAAAAAAAAAGACTGTTTTAGAATTTTTTGCTGTATAATGTAAGATAAAATAGAATAACATAAGACTAAAAGGTAGTAGGTCAACTATAAACTGTTGTAGGAATCAAAACTCTATTAATTAAGGTATTTTATATTAACTCATGACCCATGTCTGAGACCGTGTTCTACCTTACTGTTTCTTTAGAAGAAATATCTATTTTCATGAAACTATGTGGATAGTTCTGTCACTATGAAAGTTTTGAGGAAGGAAGAATAAAAAAGACCACAGTGAAGAACAATTCCAAATATTTTCACCTCTCATGCATTCAGATCATATAGGACTGAGAGCAAGCTGATTTTGATTCTATATTCATATGTACTTCTAAGTGTATAAAAATAAATCCAAATATATTTACCTGTGCAAATATACACACATGCACAGACATACATATATTTATGTGTGTATGTGTCCATCTCTTCTGCTCTTTCTCTGAAATGGGTCCTCTTGACCACATTGACATCTATCCAGACTGCCTTCCTTAGGGAATATACGCCAGACAGGTGCTAGCCTTTCAGATGAGAATAGAATTTTAATATTTATCTCCAAATAAATCTTGATGACAGGTGGACTGTTCTTCCCATGAATAATAATTAGGAGTTAGGTCCTCAACGGGATGTGGCAGCCCTCTCACAAAAGCAAACCTCAAACAAAGTCTTTAGGCAGACACTCAAGCTCCTCATCATAAAGGCCCAGCTGAAAGACAGACTTTGTCATGGGTAACAACTTACAATGCTCCAGAATTCAGTGAGTCAGAAATAGAGTGCTCCTGAGGTAGCTCCTGAGGTAACATTTAGTGATGTGAGAAACATGTAGAACTGAGTCCAGGGACAATCGCCCCACGTTCACTTTCTCCACTTTACAGAACCAGATAATAGCATCTTCTGTCACTTCTTGTAGGCTAAGAAGTACATTGTAAGGGATAATGATAATACTAACAAGGTATATTTAAACCACTGACTTGGTGTTATCAGATGGAAAACATCTAGATGGGAAAGTCACTTCATGAATTTAATATTGCAAGCCTTCAAATAAGATCTCTAACCAGAAACCTCCCTTTCTGCTAAAGGAAAAGCTTGGCCTATCCTTTGGCCTTGAATGGGGAAACTGAAAATTAAAAATAGAATGATAGAATCATAGAACCGATCAATAGAATCAGTAAGATTGGAAAAGACCACTAGGATCATCCGACCCAACTCCAACCCACCCCCACCATGCCCACTAACCATGCTCCTCTGTACCACATCTCCATGTTTCTTGAACACCTGCAGAGACAGTGAGTCTACCACCTCCCTGGGCAGCTTGTGCCAATGCATTACTATTCGTTCAGAGAAGAAATTTTTCTTAATATCCAACCTGAACCTCTCCTGGTGCAACTGAAGGCCATTACTTCCTATTCTATCATTGTTAGCCATGAGAAGAGGCTGACCCGCACCTCACCAACAGCTCCTTTAGGCAGTTGTAGAGAGAGATAAGGTCTCCCAAGCCTCCTCTTCTCCAGACTGAACAACCCCAGTTCCTTCAGCCACTCCCCATAAGACTTGTGCTCCAGATTCTTCACATCTTCGTTGCCCTTCTCTGGACATGCTCCAATGCCTCAATATCTTTCTTGTAGTGAGGGGCCCATGTTAATTCCTTCCTCCTCCAGATGCCATGTTAAAGATTATGGATAAGGGGAAGAGAAGCAAATTTTTGCAGAGCCTTAGGAAGGCATGATTATTAACATATCTGGTGAACCAGGTTGCTGTCAGCTTTTGGAGGAGGCAGCTCACTGCTCTGGCTTTTCCCCTAGGATTTTCATAATGTTCTTAGCTTATGCAATCTCACTGTAAACACATGTCACTGTTTCTATTCACTCAGACTTGATAAACCATGTCCTTTAAGGAGAAACCCCTTTAGATGCATAGGGCTCAACCCCAATATAAACCTTTGTTCTTTATTTGCATAATTTCCATGTCAAAACTGACTTGAGTACAGAAGCACAAGTGGAGAAGATGCATGCACAGCTGTCTGCACCTCTCCAGACAGATGTGACCTCAGGCCTAATCAATGTTGAGCTAGCAACCAGTGTGCTCCCATACAGTTCCCCTATTGCACCTTGCAGAATACCTGGTAGCTCACAGGATTCACAATCTGTTTACAGATTGCTGTGTTGGGTGCATGAATTACTGGAACAGCAGAGAAGACATGGTGTTACAGAGCAGGAGCGTCCAAATACCTCTTGTCCTAACACAGCACATTTTCCTTCTGAAGCTTAGCTCTGGGCTGCTCTATTGCAATGTGGCCCACTGCAGCCTCCTTTTTCTCATATAATCTTAGAATCACACCATGTATTGCACCTGAATAAACTAGGCTGAGTTATGCCTTATGCATACACATGTACACATATACTCATGGGTATGCTAAAAGGCTGGCAGATATTCTGATAGACAGTTATTCTATGGCACAGTGACAGCATATTTGGAGTACTGGATTTAAATATCTAACTTAAAGAGGAAAAAAAAACAAAACAACAACAAAAAAAAAACCAAAAAAAAAACACATGCATTTCCTTCCAATAAGAAGGCAGAAAAAGTGCTCTTTGCTAAAGGAAGGCTATATTATCAACCAAGATAGAGATTCTATACTTGTCAGTGGCTAAATATGGTATCTTGGCTTCCATTATTAACAGAGATCTATAGGAGGAGATGAAGTCAATACAGTTAGCAGAGCTTACAGTGGTGACCTTGATCAAAAATAGATATCTACTGTGTGATGAGATGCTGATGAGAATTGTTCCCCAGGCTCCGGTATGCTGCTATCTGAGCTGTGCTGAGAGCACTGAAAGTTGGCTGAGACAAATCCACAACTTCTGCATTTCAGAACAGCTTTCGTGGTCTGTACACATCCTTTCCCTTAGCCTCACTGTCACTTTATCCAGGTATATATTAGAGCAGATTTTAGCTACAATAGCATATTTTACATGTCAAGTTTTAGAAGAAGTTCTCTCTGTCATCTACCTGAAAACTGGAATCACAACTGACATGAGCAGTGCTTGCCTGTTCGCCTGCTCTTGCTGTACCTGAAGTTATGAGTGAAGCTAATTGTTAACACATGTAGCAGCATGTTCCTATCAGTCTCCCCTCACTGCCTCTCACAGCCCCGCTAAGGTGTGAATCCACGTCTTTCATTTTCAAAGCACTGACACCACAGGAAATCCCTAACGCTGTTCCCACGCCCAGGAGCAGCTGCCCTCAGATCCACCTGACATCTCAGGGAGACCTCTGGCTGAGGGCAGACCCCTACACGTGGCTTCTGCCACTGAACTGGTCACCCTGATGGGGCAGAAGGAGTGCATCCTCGCCATACTGCATTGCCTGGCAGTTTCCAGTGTTTCAGTGTGACATTTATTTAAATAGGCTTTAGATAAAGATTTATTCAATGAAAGTAAGAAGAGACAACAACAGAAAACCCATGCATTCGATGCTTTTTTACCTCATTAGTTAGCAAGACCAGACAGGAGAACTGTGATATTTCTGTTCCAGGCAGACTTCAAATTCACACCTATTATGATCCAAAATTATGTTTTTAATTAATGTGTACTCTCTCCCAGTAAATATTCAGAGAAACTGACAGTGAAGCACTAGATGTGCTGAGATACAGAGCTAGTCAGAGCCCTCTGTGCCTTCATCTTGCTGTGGTCTGGATTCTCATTTTGGTTGCACTGCTATAAATCACAGCCTGGTCAATACAGTCACATAGGAGCACTGCAGACCAAAAAAATAACAGTGGATATATGAGCTGGATGAGTTTCACAACCCAAAACTAAAGGCCTCATGCACCGTAAATATTCTCAAATATTTTTTTTTCTTTTTTCTTTTTTTTTCTTTTTCTTTTTCTTTTTTTTTTTTTTTTTGCAAGGATTTTCATGCTTTTAGTGTATCTGAGTCACATTTGTATGCTTTTTGACTACAAAATAATCCTATATTTTGTCAGAACAGTATAAAGAAGACTTGATATAGCAGATTACAAATCAGCCCCCAGTCAGGATAAGAGAAAAGATAAGATATGTACTGCCAAGACACTGAGTTTTTACTGTATTGTAGAGATATATTTCAGAATGAATTTGACACTTTTCAGTTATTCTTTTATACTTATTCTTTGGCAATGGAGTTGATACAGGAAAGAGTCACTTAGCTCACAGTCCAAATCTCTCTCTCCCTGGATCAACAGCATTTTCTGCAGTCAGGATCTACCAGGTTGTTATTGTCCATCTGACTGGCAGATGCAAGTGAGAAAAGAACCACACTCCTTGATGATCTTAAAACAGCAACCAGCATGGCAGCAGTGTGACTGAAGAGTTTCCATAATTTCCCACTATATCCAGAAAACAGCATTATTTTTACAATCCAGCCTTGGTTCTTCAGTCTTCCTGAAAGATCAGAAGTACCTTTCTTCCTTAAGACAAAAAATGTGCAAGATCAAGAGCAATCATTGAGTTCAGTAGGCAGGGAGTACAGCGTTGGGCTTAAGGGCCACTAGGACCATTTGTCTCTCCAAAAGCTCCTGGCATTGCTACTGCACTCTCCAAGGCCCTCCTCTGACTGGCTTTCCACTCTGAAAGAACTAATTTGCTGCTCAGTGTGCCTTTAATGTGTTGCACAGTCGCAAAGGGTAGTTACCTTGCAACTGTATAAATACGCACATGCAGTTGTATATTCAAGAGACCAAGGGGAAAAATGAGCCTTCCTTTTCAGAGTTCATCATCCAAAAGCAAGACGAGAGACAAGTAGATCCAGTTAAGAGAGCACAAAGATACCATGAGACTGTTTCTTTACATCGAATTTCATTTCAACAAGCAGGCTGAGGGTGAAGAATGAAATAGTTAAATATTCTGGATTAAACATTTATCTTAGAGCATTTGCCTTTTCACACATAAATTAAATTTTCTTGTTTAATCTCTGCTTTTCTTCTAATTATCTCTCTCTACACACACTAATGGCTCACAGCTAGCATCTCTCTTCAAGCAAAATGATTAAGAAATGCCTGTTGTTGTTAGGCTTCCTTTTTTCCTTTATTTTTTTTTTTCTCCTGGAGATGATAATACTGTTCAATTCCTATGCAAAAGCAGTTACAATGACATATATGAAAGACAAGCGAAGACTAACAATTCAGGCATCTCCTAGAAAAGGATATGTCTTATATTTCAGATTTTACATTTCTACAGATGAAGAGCACAAATTCCTGTATTTCCTCTTCTGCCTCACTACATATGATTTCTTGTTGATATAAAACAGTCATCTGTGTGTATTCATGTGTGATGCTTTGGAACTGAGTATCTGGTAGGAATTTAGTTTAAAACAGCACAACTTTCCTTCCTGTTCATTTTAAAGGTATGGTTAAAAAGTTCAGACTGAAAAGTGCAAATAACATCTTTCTAGAAGCTACATGGCAAAGAGAAATGAACCACAGGGCTGGATTCTAGAACTTGTAAGCTCAGTTTACCTGCGTATATTTGTTTCCCTAATAAGAGTCAACTTCCATCCCTGTTAGCTGTTAGAGAGGGTCCAGAGGAGGGCCACAAAGACGATCAGAGGGCTGGAGCACCTCCCCTATGAGGACAGGCTCAGGGAGCTAGGCCTGTTCAGTCTGGAGAAGAGAAGGTTGCAGGGTGACCTCACTGCAGCCTTTCAGACCTAAAGGGAGCCCACAAACAGGAGGGGAGTCAACTCTTTGAAAGGGTAGATAATTGCAGGACAAGGGGAAATGGCTTTAAGTTGAGGAAGGGAAGATTTAGGTTGGATATCAGGGGGAAGAAGTTCTTTACTATGAAAGTGGTGAGGTGCTAGAACAGGCTGCCCAGAGAGGTTGTTGATGCCCCATCCCTGGAGGTGTTCAACACCAGGTTGGATGGGGCCCTGGGCAGCCTGGTCTAGTATTAAATGTGGAGGTTGGTGGCCCTGCCTGCATGTGGCAGGGGGGTTGGAGCGTCATGATCCTTGAGGTCCTTTCCAACCCTGGCCATTCTGTCATTCTGTGATTCTATGATCCCTAGATTGGATTGCTTTGAATGACCTCCCACTGCACTTCATTTTGTTCATGCATAGATGTTAAATATTTTTTATATATATGTGTAACAGCAGTATGTCTAAATAGCAATACAAAGCATGTGTTTTGCTGCTGTCTAGTAGGAAAAATTAGATCACACATGGATTAAGCTCTCCCTTTACTATTGGTGTGAAGTTATAAATGCTTATGGCCTTTAGGGAAAGTGACAGCCTTAAAATGATCAGCTGGATCGAGGTGTATATTGCTAGACAGCTCTATCCATCCAAACAAAAATGTATGCCCTTTCTGCAAGGACATAGAACTTTAGACACATTGAAACTCCTAGGTTTACCTTCAGTCTGAGTACACCATATAAACACTTGGATACATGGAAAGAAGTTAAATAGTATACAAACCACTGTGTTTGCATCACTGTGAAGTTCAATCCTAATGTGGTTTTTCATTGTTCACAAAGACAGCTTCCAATTAACTTTCTCTCAGGCATATCACACAACAACCAAGTACTGCTCTCTTGCATTTGTGTTCTCTGTCCCAGCTCACCAGAGCGTGTGGCTATCATTTGGCTCAGTGTACCTCCAGCCTTGCCAACTAATTGATGAAGAACTATTAGGAGACAAATATATCATCTGCGTTTTAACTGCCTGAATAGAAGGTTATTGAAGTAATAACTGGCAACATCAAAAACATTAATAAAATATGGGGTGAGAGTAGCAAATTACAAATTTCTGTACCCAGTCCCCCAAATAAATTTGCTCTTGAACATAGATTTAGCATTCACAGTGACACAGATGAATGATGCTGATTAAAAAGGAGTGAAGAAAAGATTATCACTTTCACATAGAAACCACTGGCATCATTATCTGTCTCATCCAAATAAAAAGTGTTAAATTTTTCAGTGGCTTCATAGCCCTGCTCTGAAATTGCAGGTGTCACTGTGTACTGATAGTTAAGAACAAAATAAGGCAAAACTGGAGGTGATGTAAGTTAGAAGCGGTAGTTCTTCACCTCCATAAATAGGCAGTTTGTGTTTGTTTGAGCAATGAAATGTTTGTATTCTTGTGTCAGTGATGAAATGTACTTCAGAACACAGAGACACGTTCACTTTGAAGGAGCTTGTAACCAGTTAATGAGTAAAAATGTAAATTATCTTGAGTGATTAATACTGTTATTGCAATCTAGATATGTAAGAAGCTTCCTAGAGAGGAGTAGGACACAGAGCCCAGAAATGCCCTTTCTGCTCCAGTTTTGCAGAGAGTCTCTAGGTGCACCTCTTTCCTTCTCTACACTTTTATTTCCTCTCCCACTCTTCTTGTCTTCTTGTCAAATTTAAACTCTTAGCAGCAAGACTGGCTCTCACTATGTGGCTTGTACAGTCCCCTACACAATGAGGCACCAATGTAATGCAAATCACAGTGTTAAATATTCATACAAAAGCTTCATAGTGTGACTGCATGAAATCAGAACAATCAAGGAACGGGCATAAACTGAGCGCCTAGGTAAGATGAAGCACAGAGATTTCTATTACAATTGCAGCCTCATTAGAGGAAGTGTGCTGACATAAGCTGTGTTTTCATTGTCGTAAGCCCAATTTCATAACCACGTATTAGAGTTATGAATTCTCCAAGCAAGCCATAATGTTTTCACTTTTGGCTGTGCAATCACATATTGTTAGCTTAAGACATTTAAACTTTATAAATGGTTCTGTAATATGTGGTTTTTTTCAGCTATAAAATTGTTCCTTAAAAAATAATCCAAGGCATTGGTCACCAGAGTCAATGTCACCTAACAGCAAATAAATTCTGGCTATAAATTAGAAGTTAACTGCATAACTGTGAGCAATTCCTTCAAGTAAGAATTAGCTATATATTTTCTTTCCATCTAATAAAAATGTCACTGTAATGCCCTGTGTTGTTTCTAGTCCTATCTGATGCTTTATTTTAAAAATGATAAAAGATGTGTTCAGTATAATTATCTGCAGCCATTTGCAGGACTTTGTACTGAGCATTTTGGTTGGAATGTCTGGATTGAGGCAGCCCATTTAGGAAACCTTACCATGCTGTATAATCCAGACCAGGACAAAAAAAAAGCACATGTGGAAGGCTTGGTAACCTTAAGATATACAGAGTAAAATCAAATCCACACTCAATAAAAAGCTTTTACTGGTCCTTTATTGAATGACTGAGACTGTCTCTGGAAACACTGTCTGTCTATTTAGGCTATAAGCTGTTCAAGACATTTTTTATCTCCTGTTCATCAGGAGGCATGCTTTTCTCGTAAATTCTCACTGTGAAAGCCCGTTCTTACTGGATCCTTCCTTACTGAAACAGTTCCTCCACAGAGGAAGAAAATGAGACTGGCGTCCATCGTAATGAGTCTACACATAGTAGAATTCATATATATATATACTTTTATCACAGTGGATATGAATTGATTAACTCAGGGATTTCTTTTAGGCTTACTATTTTGCACTTTAAAGCTTCAGATTGCAGGACTTCAGTGTCTCTATAAAGGCAGACTTCAGACCTTATTTTCAATCATGACTAATAACCTTTACACCCAGAAGTCAAGAGGGCAACAGCCTTCACCCAAAATCCAGCATCAGTCAGTGCATATCATTTTAAGAGATAACAACAAGATGTTCCATCTTAAGCAAGCTTACCTATTTTTACTGTTTGATATGAAAACAAATCAGTCTGTGGAGCTCCAAGAGTGTGATAACAAGAGACAAATGGAAGTACAGCAGGGCCAGAGGCTATGTTCCACGGTGTTGGTGTGAACTTGGGCTCTTGCAGCTTCTCCAGGGCTGTCTCTGCATTGTTGGTTTGTTTGCTTTTTTTTTATGAGTGAAAGCCACGTTCCTGTTTTTTCTCGTGCTTGCAGCAATATTGAAATATATGGAGAAACCTTCTATTTTGTTTCTTTAAAGGACATGTATTTGCTTATTTGATGGACATACTTCTTAGTGGTAGCAGCATACAATAATAACTATTGTTAGAACCATGGTTGTGGTCTCTAGAGAGATTTTCACATCACAGTGTCTTTGTGATCCTATCACTGATCAAACCCTGTGAGCTCTGCTTAAGGCTGAGCACAGCCCTGCCAAAAAGGACTTGGGGAAGGATGGGAAGCTGGATATGAGCCAGAAATGTGCCCTCGCAGCCCAGAAGGCCAACTTTATCCTGGGCTGCATCCAAAGCAGCACAGCCAGGGTGTGATCCTGCCCCTTTGCTGTGCACTGATGAGGCCTCAGCTGGAGTACTGCATCCAGATGTGGAGTCCTCAGTATAGCAGAAACATGGAGTCATTGGAGCATGTCCAGAGGAGGGCCACAAAAATGCTCCAAGGGATGGAACACCTCTCCTAAAAGGACAGGCTGAGAGAGCTCGGGCTGTTTAGCCTGGAGAAGAGAAGGCTGCGAGGTGACCTGAGAGCAGCCTTTCAGGGGGAGAATGTAAGAAAGAATGGGACAGGCACTTTACTAGGGTCTATTGTAATAGAACAAAGGGAAACGGTTTCAAACTAAAAGAGGGGAGATTTAGACTGGATGTAAGGAGAATATTTTTTACTATAAGGATAGTGAAGCACTGCCACAGGTTGCCCAGAGATGTGGTGGATGTCCCATCCCTGGAGACACTCAAGGTCAGGCGGGATGGGACTCTGAGCACCTGATAGAGCTGTAGGTGTCCCTGTTCATTGCAGAGCAGTTGGACTAGATGTTCTTTAAAGGTCCCTTCCAATTCAAATGATTCTATGATGCTTCAGATTTCAAATATTTTCCACCAAAATCCAAAGTCTATATGCAATCAATTTTCTGCAAGCTGTATACACATTAATAGACCTTTTTGTGAGGGCCCCTTGCTGAGGTCCAGAGAAAAGAGTTTATTCTTTATTTCTATATAAAATAAAATAAAATAAAATAAAATAAAATAAAGTAAAATGAAGGGATGAGCAAGTCAAGGGTGCCTTTATGGGAAACCTTCATAAACAACATGTCACAGTGGTCAGATTGGGGAGAAAGCAGAGTTTAGATGGCAGAGGCCAGCACATTCCAGCTTTGCTGCACGGGCTGCATACTGGCATGATACAGCTGAGCACATCTCATTTCTCTCCTTCTCATTGCCCCACTGTCCCCTGAAAGAAAATCTGGGCATTCAGGACCCACAGTGAGGCCAGAAAAACCCTGATCTTGTTCCAGGTAAGACAACAAGCCTTGACACAGCCAGAGATAAGCATTGGCTGAAAACCTGAACCGATGGTCCAAGACCACATGCTGTCAGTGTATAGAGCTGGAGTGTTTTTGCACTGGTATCTTTAGTATTTTGAGCTGACTGCACAAAAAAATATATTATTTTTTAATACTGTCAGCAACTGTTGTTGCTACTGCTGGCTTCTGATTCAATAGCAACATGAGCATATTTCTTAAATAACAGAGGTTGTTTTTTTCCCCAAGAACTTCATGTTCTGAGTGAGTTTATTCATGAACCGTGGAAACATCATTAACATTCACTCTGAGCAAAAGAACAGCTTTTACTGCATCCACATTCATTGGATGTCTCACTCAATCCCATATGTTGCCCATCACATTGAGAACTCATTCCCCTGGACCGTTTGCTCCCAGCAAACAGAGAGCATGTTCTGGTAAGTACAACAATGTATCTTGAGAAAGCAAACAGTTTTTAGCTGCAAGAGAAACACAACACAAATGTTTTGAGTGATGAAACAAAGAAAGGATATTTTCAACTGGTTTCAGAGAAGTTCCTGTAAAACTGCTGCTGACTTATTATTACTTACAGCAGTGTTTTATTAATTGTGTGGGTTAGTGTTTGTGGTGAAACTCAGCTTTGTGAATTCTGGTTTTTGTTTTTTAACCCACACTGTGTAACGTTTCCTCTTGATGCAAGCGTGAATTTCACAGTTGAAATACTAAATAGCAATAAAAAAAGAAAAGCTTTTTTTTGTTTGCTTTTTCTCCCATGAAATCTGCCCTTCAGGGCTATGTTTGAGGACTGCCATTATATATATGCTTTTGATATTTCATCTACAAGACATTTCTTTCCATTGTATTTGTACAAAAAGACTCCATTAAATGCAGTCCAAGGGAAATGAGATGTCATTGCAACTATTCTGCTTATTAAAAGTGATTACTGCCAGTCTATTTCATTGTCACCAGTTTCTTACACTGACTGCGTGGTCACAAGAGAATAGCAGAGAAACGTAAGGGAAGATTTCTCCCTCAGAATCACAGCAATGAGGGACACTTTCTTTCCTTCTTCCCCTTCTTCCAAGTCATTTATGACATTCAGTCAAAGATGACTTCCCAAATTCCCAACCTTTCCTTCTTCTGATGGAGAAAATGCATTTTTATCTTGTCTCCTGTGCTCTGGAAAGTGTGCTAGCTGACTGTCTAAAGCATTCCCAGCTTTACAGCAACCTTGAATAAACCATGTCTGTACACAAATTCTAGAACAGAAGAGAAAGCTGCAAAGTGTTCAGATATATATCTTCTCTTTCTGACTACAGCACTGTCCAAGTGTTTCTCCCTAAGTGCATTCTATTTAGACACATTCACTATGACAAAAAAACAACATAATAAATACACACACATAAAACAAAACACCCAATACATGGCCCTCAGCTAAGTTACAATAGGACAAATCTTAAACAAAAAAGCAAACAAACAAAAAAAAAAGCTTTCTAATGATTCTGATTCTGTGGCAACACAAATCTGCACAGTCCTTCAGATCCCATCTTCCACTTGAATTTACTGTGAAAGCTTGCCAATCCTGATCTAATCATCACATGAAGGTCATGAAAACTGAAAAGATCAGACAAGGAATAAGAATGATGTCTGCAAGGTGCCTGGATGAAATAAACTATAACATTTTGCATGAATATCTAAAGTAAGTGTCATTTCTGAGCACTCTTCACAAGGAATAATAAATCTGTCATAGGTTATCAGTTTTAATTGGGAAGGGAGGAATTTTCTTCAAAAATAACACTTAAGCCATGGTTTCCTATCTGCTCTTTTGAAGTAAACCAGCTACAGCTGTTGAAGAGGTCAGATGAAGACAAGAAAGTATGAAGAGTACAACCTGATAAGCATTTTCAAAGTCCATGGATAGTAGCCAAACTGAAGCCAAGAACCACAGCAGTTGGCAATTAATTCCAGCAAAAGAAACTGAGTTACTCAGTGACATTCCCCATTTTCCACAGCTTTATGTACTGTTCCTATTGCACACAGAAAGTAGTCAGCTTCTGAAGCCAGTCATTGGCTTTGTGTTTTCCTTACACTGCAGGAGGCAGAGTACGCAATGTGCAACACAGTATGGCTCCTCCCTACTCCCAGCTCACACCCTCAACAACAGGTTTTGCCAAAAGGAAATCTCATCCTGGTCCTAATCATATGCTTCACTGCAGCATTCCATTTATAACTTCCATGGTTTCCCCTCAACAGTGCAAGGCAGCCCTGTGCAAAGCTCATGCTGATTGTTTTCTTTTTGATAGAAAACTTACAGCCTGTTGCTTACAGATGTTACTGACAGTTAGTAATGGCTCTCCCAGAGGGGGAATGCTGGCTTCCCAAACATTTATTTCTCAATCATGAAGATCAGTCACCTTAACAAAAGTATTTGTGTTCTGTTGTTGTTGTTGCAGCATCTGGAAAAAAAAGTTATTTTTCTGTTTTTCCTGAAGACCCCATCCACTTCCAAGGCCTTTGGATGGCCTACACAAACTGTATTTTCAGAAGCATTTGTTACTCACAGACTTATTAGTCTACAAAAAGAAGAAAAAGCATAAATGAAATAAGAGCACTGAGACTTTCTGCATCACACAAGGCCAGGTTGAATGGTGCCCTCGGTAACCTGATGTCATGCTTGATCCAGCAGTTGGCAACCATGCCCATGGCAGGGGTTGGAACTGAATGATTTTTGACATCCCTTTCAACCTAAGCCATTCTATGATTCTATGAAAGTTTGCCTGTGGATTGTCAGAAGAGCAGTGGACATCAGGCAAATGTATCATGGAAATATCCATGGGCTAAATGAAGTGTGGAGAAAGCATGGGGTCTTATGCAGAAGTCTGCCTCCGCTGCAAGAGGGCAGATGGGAAGGGGGTCATGAGGAGAATTTTGTCGTGCACACAGGGCAAGGAGCTGATATTTTACTTTTGGCAGCATTGTGAATGGTCACCGGCTCATGAGCTCTGCCAGCAAAGGGACACATGAGCACAGTGTCCAGAGGAGATGGATGGCTGGTTTTCCTTTAGATTTGCTAATGTCTGCCTGTCCTTTGTGCTCTCTGATAGATTTGGGTTTGAGTCACTGCTGCCAGCCCTCTGGATGAGGTTTCTGTCTTTTTTATGACTCCATTTAGTACTACCTTACTCGATATGTCTTTCATATCTATAATGCTAAAATAAGCTGTTACAAATTTACCCAACAGATGAAAAATACCTTTCTCAGACATTCCTCTCATTGCAAAGAAATTGCTTGTGATTGTAAGCGTTGGTGCAGAAGACCTTGCTAACTGCAGATGATTCTTTTTTTTTTGTATACAAACTTCTGGTTTGTTTACTTTAACAGAAGAATACTATGAAGATGATGGAAGTGCTGAAGTGGAGACGTTCTCTAAATCTTGGTAATTGGAATACTTACGAAAATTCCCGTGAGCCACCTTCCATCTTCAGCAGGCACAGCAGGACCAGGGCCAGCCCTTCAGCTGCTTCTCCACCCTGCAACAAGGAGAAAAATAGAGGTGTGTTGCAGCCACCGTATTTCCTCTGTCTCTTAACAACATCCTCCAAGATTATATATCTGATTAGATAATATAAATATTATATATCCCATATAGATAAGCAGTATATATGCTGTTTTTAGACCCCCGTGTTTGAATTGTCCCAGATTTGAAACTCAGCAAGGTCAGTAAGCATTATTCACACGCTTGAAAATCAGTCTAGAGATTGCCAATGAAATCACTTATTTTTAAATGTTTCTTTATCTCTTAAAACTGACTCTTTAAAAATGTTCCCACAATTTCCTCCTTCTCTCTTCACAACAAACTTAGTGGCATGAAATCTATTAGCTTTTCCAACCTAGCAACACCTGTCAGCTTCACTTTGGTTTCCACTGGGGAAACAAGGCTGGAAGAAATGCCTTTGGCTGTATGTCTGAGGAGCAGGTACACGATGTCCAGCTCCTGGACGGGCATGAACAAAGGGCTGGCCATTTTGCGGAGCTGCACAAAGCAGAGAGCTGGAGCTCAAATCCCCATGGATCGTCATGTTTCTCAACTGGCATTTGTGAGATGGTCAGAGCCTAGAGGGTGATCTTGGAGTGACTCCAACTGCTCCATTTTGCACTGGTTGTTTGGCTGGACCTATGTGTCCTTAGAAGCCATATTGCTACTGCAATGTCTCTTTTAATTTGTCCTTTTTTTTTTGCTTTCTGTTCGGTACACATAATATCAGATAGAATCAAACTGATGTAGAACAGATTGCAGGTGTGATAAACACATCCCAAGGAAAAGAGGAGCACACGTGTTGTGAAGGCCTCATGCTGGCAGCAAGTTTAGTCAAGCTGATGTGAGATAAAATGACAGGAAAACATCAGACCAGAAATGTGAAGAGTGAGAAATAATCTTACATCTTCCAATACTGAGATGAGGAGAAAAAACTTGCACAAATAACTAGTTAAGGTTAACAGCTTGATATAGCATTCTGCTTTAAATCAACTCAGAAATTCCCATCTATGCGTGCTTCAAGATATTTTTTGAAACACAGTTCCTGAAATCATTATGTCTTCAACTAATAAACCAGCCAACTTACCTGAGGAATTATCTTCAGTCTTTTTTGTACTAAATGTTTGTTTTCTCACTCTTGTTTGCTGCCAGTAGATTGTATATTTCTTTCTACAGCAGACTTTCTTACATTTTATATTGCATTATTTTGGCACCTTTTATTATACTGATGTTTGCAATTTTGAGTAAAGTTCTGTTTAACGTTTTCTCTGACTGTCTGGCTTTCTCTGTGGCAAGCTCTATGAATTATTTACTTTCCCAGCTCACATCTGGGGTGATGTTAAATATTTGAACTGAGATGGAGCCAGGAGGCCTCATCTACCTGGTGCAAGGCCAACAGTGCCCAAATTCCTTGCCGTGGCACACAGTTAATCCTGATTTCCTGCCATGATGAGTCATCTGAGTGCACACATGCAGACTGATCTCCATGTGCACAATCACTCATTCTCCTCCACAAAATTGCTGAATACACAAGCACAAAACTACAGTCCTTCCAATTTTTGGGAGACCTTCACAAGATACTCAGAGGCAAGCAGGCCATAGGCTAGATGAACTTTCTTGGTTGGCAAGAAATCAAATACAAATTACAGACAAGGCATGTGGTGTATGTAATGGTAGTGTGATTCTGACTTGCATGATCAAGCGCAAACTCTGGCTATCATAGGACTATGTAGACATAGAATCATAGAATGGCTTGGGTTGGAAGGGACCTCAAGGATCATCAACTTCCAATCCCCTTGCC
The DNA here is from genome assembly GCA_028571105.1 of Tragopan temminckii. Taxonomy (NCBI): domain Eukaryota; kingdom Metazoa; phylum Chordata; class Aves; order Galliformes; family Phasianidae; genus Tragopan; species Tragopan temminckii. The sequence continues at coordinate 39,411 of JAOWBP010056392.1, forward strand.
ACAGACAAGGATGGAAACTGCTAGATCAATAACTAGATGAGGTTGCCCAGAGCCCCATTCAACCTGGCATTAAACACCGACGAGGTATCCACAGCTCCTCTGGGCAACCTTTTCCAGCTCCTCACCACTCTCTCAGTAAAAAACTTTCCCCTAACATCCAATCTCAATCTCCTTTCCTTTAGTTTAAAACCATTCCCCCTTCTCCTATCACTATCAACCTTTATAAAGTTGATTTCCCCCATGTTTGTAATCTACCTTTAAATACTGAAAGGCCGCAATGAGGTCTCCCTGCAGCCTTTTCTGTTCCAGACTGAACAAGCCCAGTTACTTCAGTCTGTCTTCATAGGAGAGGTGCTCCAGCCCATGGATCATCTTTGTAGGCCTCCTCTCGACCCTCTCCAAACACTCCACATCTTTCCTGCATTGGGGGCCCCAGACATAGGACTTAGAAGTCTACAATAAAACAAGATTGCTCATCAAAATAGGCAGGAAATTCAATATACCATCTCACTGTCTTCTTGCAGCCATACCCCATGAAGCACAGATCTCAACCTTTTACTGCCAGAACTGAAGAGATGTTATTACATTCTGCTTTCCTCCTAGATTATACTGTGCTGCCTCAAAAGACAGACTAGTCTTCCATGCTCCTTCCCAAGTAAATCCCCTGTTGTCCTGCCAGTCAAAAAAGTGTAACTTCCTATAGAAAGCAGCAGCAGCCAGAAGCAAAGACTGATCACACTGCTTACAGCCCAGATCTCTGCCATGGGCAAAAGTAATTGGTGCGACATGAGTACACCTCATTAGCTCTGACATTTGTCATCACAGTCAAAGTCCAGAGTGGTGTGGTGTCTCTCTATTTTCAGAACTTCAGGTCTTTTGTCTTTCTTGACTTCAGTTGCATTCAGAAAGCAACAGAATTTCTAAAAGTGATTGTTTTAGGATTGAAGGCAATGGGGAAGCAATGCCAAGAAAGCCACAGATTAGTTTAGCCCTGCTCCAGCCTCCTCTGATTTTTAGATACAATCAATCTTTGTCTATAAAGAACTATACTGAACTATAAACTCAGCAAAAGGGTTCTGAAAAGCTAAGTCATTTAAATTTACTTGGATTTAATTTCAGTAACTGTGATGTATAACTGTATAGTAATTGATATTCTAAACTCAGTGGGCAATGATCATATGAAGAAGAGCTCTGAGACTGAAATTAAAATGGCTATTTCTTTCTTTTTAAGATAAATGATGACCGTACTGAAAACATTGGCTTAGTGAATAACTTCTGTGCTATCCATTAGCTGCTCCACGAACATAAAGGAAAGATTTTTTCTGTATACTTTTTTCCTCTCTCCCTGTTTTTAAAGAATCCCAAAACAAGAATACTTAAAACTGGGAATATTTACTGCATTCTGAATGCTATATTATGTCATTTTATTGATGCTGAACAATAACCTGTTCTCTGAATATTCTCATTAAAACCATTGGGATCATTTCTGAAGTAAAGATATTTTGTTTAAAGAAGAATATCAAACCACGACTCATTAAAATGGAAAGAAAACATGAATATAATTTTTATGACTTCCTGTTGGTTGAGTTTTAATATTATATTCCTAATACAATGCTTGCAGAAGGTGCTTAGGTTTTAAGACATCTATGGAGATCATTAAAATGACAAACACTAACAAAAGGTAAGAAAAGTAGTTATTAAAATTCGAGAATATTGAAATTCATATTGATTAACAAGCTAATCAGAGCAGAGAATACATGAATCATTACATATTTCAATTCAAATTCTAATGTTGAGATGCTCATTTCTATTTAATAGGCTCGAAGTAGTAACAGATTCTGAATCAAAGAAGCTCAATATTGCACATTATAATATAATAATATTTGCCTTTAAAAATTCACTTTGAAATAAATTAACAAAACGTAGACACATTAAAACAAGTTTAGGCAGATATCCTTTGGAGACACCTTTTCTTTCCTTGTTCTGAAACCAAAGGCCTTTGAAATGAACAAATGAGCCTCACAAAGATCAACAACATAGAACACTATGGTAAAACTGGGATGCTGATGTAGAACATTGGAGACAGAACTTCCTCTCCAAAGCAATGACAGCATTTTACACATGTTCAAAAGATCAGATGGATCTGGCAGTCTTAAAAAACAATGATAAGTATCTCTCTATAAACAGACTGTAATCATATGGAAAAATCTAATATAAAAAGTTGATGTGATTATCTGCAGAATTATGTTCATAGAGACAATGCACAATACTTACAAAAATGTCTACAAAATGTAGTAGTATAACACACCATGTCTTGACATTAAGTTTTGATCTGATGATAAATAGTCTTGTTCCATTTTTAGGAACATAAGATGAAAATCCTAAATTCATCAGAACTAAATCTACATTTATCAATACCGGTTAGCTACATCAGTCTTTTGCTGTGACTAAAAAGTGTTTTTTCAAGTTAGAAGAACCTTTTCTCTTCATGGAAAGTGGTCTGAACCTCCAGGGTCACTTGGTGACAGAACCACCCAAAAAAATGTTTCTCACTATTACCATAACCTCAGTGTGCCCCTCTGTGGAAACCTACCAAGCAGGTACTTGCTGACCGTTTATCAAATAGGGAATCGGAACAGAAGATATTCTTCCTCACAGATTCAAATCCAGCTTCCTGTTTACAAAACACTATTATCAGGGCTTCAGAAAACCAAGAAAGCTCAGAATCACAGAACGCATTCAATCACTTCATCAAAACACATTAAGAAAATAAAATGTGTTTAGATAGCAAGGTTTTTTTAGAACTTACTAGAAAACCCAACCTGAGTGGTTCTTTCCAAACAAGTAGTCAAGACAAAAAGCTCCACAAACTCCTTGCAGAACAGAAATGAACTCTTCAGCCAGCTGAAATGGAAATTTAATCAAATCACACAGAATCACAGAATGGCCAGGGTTGGAAGGGACCTCAAGGATCATGAATCTCCAACCCCCCTGCC
>JAOWBP010056455.1:0-42257 GCA_028571105.1 Tragopan temminckii
TGTGGATACTCTCACCTAGGAATGCCGTTGTCAGTCTTCTCGATTTATGCAGCCCAGTGGTCACCGTCCTCTGATTAAAATTACCCCAGATCCTTAATTCTGGTAATTATATGAGGCAGTGGGTGTGGTCCATTCTGTGATCAGCTCCGCTCTCTTCAGACTGGGGGTCTTTTCTTCCTAAAGTGGTCAGAATTACAATAGCACTACAGGAAAAAATGGAGGAAAAGGGAAATGGGGGTGCCCAGAGAGTGCTGTAACAAGAATTCTTCATTCGGTGTATGTGTAAGTCAGTGTGTGGGCAGACTAATGGTGTACGAACAGTAACAGAAAAGAAAAAAAAGAGTAATGGTTAATCTCGTAGTCTTAAAGTTAGTGCTAAAATCTGAGTAGGGCAGTGATTTATTTCATGCTATATGAAAGGAGAAAACATAGATTTGTACTGTTTGCAGAAGTGGCTGCAGCAAGACAAGCTGATGACACTGGTTGTGCTTTAAACAAGAATTGGGAAAAAAATTTCTTGGCTTGGAGCTATTCCACATGCTTGCTCTATTGACCGCCACTACTGGTATATTATAGAGCATGGAGCCTTTTCAAACATTGAGGGAGAGAAGAGTACCATACAAAAGTGAATTTGTAATGCTGTATTCTTTGCTGAAGTTTTACAGATACGTCCTCATAATTGCAAAACAAGAAAGAGGATTATATCCTTTTGAAATGGACATGGTCCCCCTGTCTAGAAAGATTATTTTAACACATACATCAATATTTTCCCCCTCGGCTTCTCCGGAGGCAAAAACCTTGCAACAAGCTGTTGCAAGGAAGATGCATGCTGTTCATTGGCATCCACACCAGAAAAAATACAAAACACAAAATGCCATTGACGTAGCTGTGTTCTTAATCACTGCTACTGCACAAAATATCTATTCAGCAGTTTTGCAATTCTAAAATGCTTACGAATGAAATACATGAATGTTTCATGTAAAAATCACTTAAACCTCTTTCTTTGAAAGTTTGAACAACATTTCTAATTTTTCTTTTTTTTAAGAGGAAGTAAAATAGGTAAATTGTAGGCCCTCTTTCTGGAGGAAATTTTGATTCTGGGATGTGAAGCAGCTGATTTATGTTGTCTATTACAATTCACCTTGGGTCACCACTGATTAACAATCTGTTGTCCCAAGGCATCGTGAAACAAGCAAACAGTCTCAGTTGAGTTTCCTGAGGAGAACCTGTGCTCCAGAAGGTGCTGTGAATGCTGTTCTTCTGCTGCAGCCTGGCCAGAGAGATCAGGGAGGCAGGGGGGCCTCTCTGCAGAGGTGTTCTTCCCAGAACAGGTGCAGGAAATGACATGAGACGCAGACATGCTGTTCAAGTTCCTCCTGTTGTATTTTCTGTACAACAGAGGGTTTTGTATTCCAGGAGCACTAACCTGCTTCTTTTCATCATCTTGGAGTTAAGCTTCAGGTAGAAAAGCAACAAACAGAAAGATCACCAAACTCGGTGTGCGCTGGGTGGTGGTTTTTAGGGATAGTTTTTATTTTTTAGTTTGCGATGTTTTCATCTGCTTAATACCCGGTATATCAGCGTTTGTATTTCATAGACATTTCAGTGATTTCAGTGTTGGGTTTTAATTGATGTGCAAGAGAGTGATGAAGAACTAAGGCCCCATCGACGGATCATCCTGCAGGCTCACGAAGAAACAGCATCCAGCACCCTACAAACCCTTCATGTGAATGTGCCCCAGAGGGATGCACATCCCATGGCTGTGCTTTGTCTCTTGCACTGTTTGTCTCCCTTTGCCCTTGCTGGGGCTGTTTCCACCACCCTGCCCATGTGCCCTGGCAGCATGCACAGGGCAGGCCGCCTCCTGCAGCCCCACTTGCCCTGCACTTACGCACATTCACCTGGAGAAAGGAGGCTGTTGAAATCCAATTAAAATCTTTGCATAATTATGCACGTGCTCTGGTTCACACATTAAAATTCAACCATACTTAGCAGAGCTGACAGGATTTGATAGGTTTATTTGGTTTTAGTTTTAGATGTGTACTTTAAGGCCATCACTGGTTTATTGTTGTATACATTTAATGTACTTTTTTTTTTTTTTTTGTGAGACCCACTTAGATTTTTTGCAAGAAATTTAAGATCACGTGTATTGGTTTCTTAAAGTTTGATTTTTTTCTTTTTCTGTGGTTGTTGTTTGACCATACATAGTACTGCCTTTTCTGTGTTGCATATAGTGCGTTCAGTACTATCATAAGTGAACAAGTTGTCTTTCACTCCCTTACCTATTGCGATATTAAGCAGTGACTGATGAATGAATAGGAAAAACCTCTCACATTTTGTTCACGTTCACAGGTAGTTGTTATGCCCAGGCAAAATGCGGCATAAATGCAGTCTTGCCCCATGGTGAGGTGGGTTTTTAGAGCTTTTGGTGTGGTGGGGACTGTGTATCTCTGCCCTCAGGCATATGTATAGCAACCTTTGTACCTTAGAGTCAGGGTCAGAACTGCCAGGACAGGAACATGGCACAGCTCTCCTTAGAGAAGGAATCTCAGCAACTGCAAAGGCAGCTTGAGTTACTTTCAGCTACAAAAGAGACATTTAACTTCAAAAAGAGAACATTTCCAATACTTTCAGGTAATATTTTAAAAAGATTGATGAGAAGTAAGGCATTCTCTCTTTAGGGACAGAGTTGATGTAGGTTGAGCTGTGGAGAGCTTCAAACAGCTCTGTAACGGCTCCATTCTGCAGGTAGATACAAAGCTCAAGATGCCAAGTGGGCCTTCAGAAAGTAAACAGAGAACATCAGTGGTCTGTGACTGGAAACGTTCCTGTTTGCTCCCTGTCTCCAGATAGCAGTGGACTCAAATTATTGTGATGTGTTGATTGATTACAGCCGTTAAGTTTCTTAGTAATCAGTTTCATCACTTATTCTCAATTCACACTTGCACCTTTGATTTCTCTTCCACAACAGGGTGATGTGGGTTGTCGTTGACTAATGAAGAACAGAATTGGTTTCGGCATGAGACAAACGGAATGCCGACACCAATCCCAAAATGCATTAATCTTTAATAATCCACATCTGCATGTTTATAAATGATAGAACCAGGGGTTGCTAATGCTGATCGTCCTCCTTCCAAACAGAAAGTGACACAGCAGCGGTGGCTGCGGGCTGGGTGCTCAGCTGCCAGCCACCCGCCTGACCTTCAGAACCACGGGGAAGTGGTGAGCTGTTGAAATGCGTGAGGAGTCGCTTCCACACTGGTGCGCGGAGCTCCTTGCTGCTGGGCAGGCCAAAGTGTGGCGGGATGGATCTTGTCTGTGGGGAGAGCAGCCCCAGCGTTGGTGGAAGCAGGTTGCCTCCAGGTGCCTTCAGTTTTTGTGCGTGCACATCGCCATCTTCTTCCCCAAGAGCAGCACTGGCTGCGCAGTGTGCATTTTAATGCAGAAAGAAGTGCGGATCAGCTGAGGAGAGTTTGTTTCTTTTGAGGATAGCATTAGTGAGAGCACATGCATTTTACTACTAAAATGCCTGTTAATCACAGGCGATGGAGTAGTACAAGAGGTAGCAGACAGGCCTAGCAAAATATTATTGCCACATACCAGCTCTGCTCCACTTTCCACCTACCTGCCCGAACTTGAGAGGCTTGGGAGCAGGGAGGAGTGAAACGCATCAGAGCCAACGCCACCAGATGATTAATACTGATCTTGAACAATTCTTACACGGAGCTGGGTCAAGGAAAAAGAAATACAAATAAGAAACAGCACTTTCATTTCCAATTTACCTTTTCTTTGGTATCTTGCATGATTTTACAGTAGAAATACTATAAATGAAAGTTGAGAAACAGTTTTGTTAAAATTTGGCAATGCTAAGATCAGGACTGAAGGTTTCTATCAGATCGCAGATACTGGAAGTGTATGTCTGCTGCATTTCTCATGCTTCTCAGGCTCTACAAGAATCTGACATCATGAGGAATAGTTTGGAGAAAAATTCCCTTTGTAGTTATGACTGCAGTGCAGAGAATGAACACTGATAATCGAAAATTATTTCTTTGGGAACTTGGATTTATTTCCTAAATTGAATTATTATGTTTTTAATTTCAGGTGCGTGACAAGAGAGTTTTCATTTCTGGAAGAAATGAGCAAAATATAGTGAGGAAATGTACCCTGTCCTTTGTTAAGAGCTTTTGGTTTTTTAGCATTTGTATCAATAACAATTTAACATTCTGCTTAATTGACATTTTATAAAGAAATTGAGTGTTTTTTCTCTAGCTGAAGCATATGCTTTTTGTATTAACAAACATGTAATGTCACGTCCAGAGTAATTACGAATGACTAAATCCAAGTAGTCGTTCAGTGTAAATGCAAGCTAAGCCATCATTTTTGTGAAAGGCTTAAAGGGACAGCGTAAAAAATACAGTATCTTTACAGGATTGGGATCATTCGCTAAAGAACATAAGCACTTTTTCTTGATGTTTTACACAAATTTCAGAGAACAGGACCTCAGAAAAAGCCTGGGGTCTACAGAGATGGGTGAGAATGCACCGGGCAAGTTGCTGCCTTGCCCCTGCAGCCCCTCCTGCCCCCAATTTGCTCCGTGCTCTGGAGGGAGGTGGTGGCACAAAGTGCAAAACATGTGGCGGGGCGGTTGAACGAGACTTGGGGAAAAAAAATGAAGTCGGAGGCTGAGCTTTGAAGAGGTTTCTCTAGTGAGGAGCAGTGAGTGAGTGGGGAAGAAAGGAGCGAGCGCCTCATCTAATCTTTCTCATGGGGACCCAGGTGGACAAATTGGCAACCCTGTTCACAACCCTCCCCCTCTCTCCTTTGTACCGTAAGAACTGCTAATCGGATCCATGCTGCTGCAACTGTGGTTAGTTATTAACAGAATAAAAGCAGATTTCTTCAAAAGAACGGGTTGGGGAAAACGGCTATACAAAATTGCAAGGTTGTTAGAATCTTAAATGCACAGCGGTCGATTTTTTCCTATTCTGAATTATACGCTGAATACAGTCTTTCATCTGTCACTGTGCCCGTTTCTTCAGAAGGCAGCCAAACATTAAGCTTCTCAAACAAAAAAAGTGTTTGAAAGAGGAAAAATATTGGGGAGGTGGAAGAATAGGGAAACGAGGAGGAGAATTCAGGTTTTGTTTTTATTAATTTGGCCTAGTGAGAGAAATAGGAGTTTGCTGCTTCTATTCAGCTCCTGCGCCCCAGCCTGCATCAGCCACCATTTCTGAATGCGGGGATTAGGGAAGACTTAACTGGTTGCTATCCTGGGCTGCGTGGTTCTGGATTGGCCTCCAGCAGAAACATCTTGTGCTGCGAGCTCTCCTGAGCTTAATGGAAATAACGCATCAAATGAATGTGGAGTTAGGCAGAGAGGTGAGAGCCGAAAGAATTTGATCCCCCCGAAATGAAACTTCTCATAACTGTAAAGTGAAATTAAAGGGCGAGGGTGGGTGTTATTGAGGATAGGAAAGCCGTGATCCCTGGGTTTAAGCTGACTTACGCCTTCACTTATAAAAATAAATGTAGTGTCCTTAATTTTGTGGGGCTCTAGTGCCTTCCTGGTTTGCAGCAGGATTTAGAAATTTGTTGGAGAGGAATCCTTGTTGTTGGGCAGACAGGTGCTCTCTGTGGCCTATGAAAATCCGCTTGTATTTGGATGAATCGCACTCTTTTGAAAATTTCCACTGACAGCCAACTTTGGGCTTCTTGCCAAAATCTCAGGGAAGGAGAATCTGTGATGCGGCAGCGTGATGCTCCGGTCCAAATGCTGAGGTGGCTCCTGGATGGGACATAGATGAAACACAGCCTCCTGCTGCCGCCACTGCTGCTCCCTTCCCTCCCAGGCAAAAGATGCCTTTGCTTTCAGGGCAGTACTTGCTTTCCTGCAACTTGACACTCAGCCCATTGTCAGCTCAGCTAGTGCTAACAATTATTTCACTTTATACTAGGGTGTTTCTTGCAAGTCTCCGTGCCTTACTCGGGGGTTACACAGCCTGGGAATAGAATTTGGATGTCCAATTTGCCAGATTCCATTTCTCTCTTCTTTTTTTTTTTTTTCTTTTCCTTTTTTCTTTAATAAAACAAAAACACAAAGGTCCATAATACAATGAATTATTCTGTAGTGAGGGTGACATTTGGATGGTGTTCCATAAGTAATACCTTGGGACCATGCACTGAATAATGAGGATGAAACAAGATATCAAATAGCTACCTCATCCTGTCAGTGTCATCTTTGTTTTAGGATTGAATGTTATATCGTGTCAAACAACTAGCTTCTGCTATTGAAATAAAGATGTTTATCCTGTCGCATATATGCGAAGAAAAATTGGATCAGAGGTTCTGCAGGCCCCCTTAACTCAGTGTTGCACATTTCTAATGCAAATTTTAGAAGAATTTAGCACTTCGGTTACGGTGACCTTGTGGAACTTGCTCAGGACCCAGTTCTTGGTATGTTGAATATAATACAAATAAGCAAAATAATGCAGAGTGTAAATTCTAAGGATAGCTGTCAGAAAATTGTGCACTTAAAGAACAGGACTTTTTGGTGATTTTATTTTGTGTGGTTTGTGTGTGATACTGGTGTATGTTAGCTAATCCCATGTCTTTGGAGAATAATGCATTTGTTAAGAGACACTATGGCAAATCAGGACCTGGCCTAACAATATCTTCAATAACTTTGCAGTGCAGAGCATCCATGGGTTTAGCTTGACGATCCTCACACTGAAAGCATCTTTGCATTGCTGCAGAAGAACAAAGCAACTGCTTGTGGTCTCACTTTTAGAAAGCAATGCATCCTGTGGCCAAAACCATCCCAAGGCTGGAGGGCCCTGAGCTTGTCTGAACTTCCAGGTCTCAGAAAATGCCTGAGTGAGAACTCAACAAAGAATTGCCAGAGCTGCTATTGCTTGCAAGGGCTGTTAGCTGCAGTGTGATACTGAGCAGGGCCAGGAGACCTGGTTCAGGCACAGGTGCCTGCATTGCTCTCTGAGGTGGTCAGCAGTGCCCCAGCTGTTTGGGTAGCCAGAGTATGGGCCTGGAAATCTGAATGGGTTCCCGTGCTGCTGGCTTTCTGAAGTCTCTCTTACCATGTGGAAATGAGGAGAGTATTAATGTTTTGTGCATCTTCATTTGAGGGATATTCAGACAACCGTTGTTTATTATTCAGATGAGGAAGTTGCTTTAAAAATACTGCTGGTACAACAAGAAGCTTGGTTACAATGTATAAATTAAGGAAGAAAATAATCTTTCTTTTTTCGGGGTCATAGGCTTTGTAAGATGAAAGAGATAACACAAACCACATGACCAGCTTGTCTTTATGCTGCCCATAGAAGAACTTCTTTCCTTTGGGGTCATTTGCACCTCACTTCCAATTTCCTGAAAAGCCCATTTAAAACAATCCCATACAGAAAGCCTATTTATGATCTGATGTAGGGATCTGAAACCAAGTGTCCCTTCCGGCCTGTGAGCCTCTACTGTCACATTAACTGTGATATAATCCCATTATTTTATCAGATTTCATCTTAGTACTCACTAGGTTTCCTGGACCTCATTATTCTTAAGAGGAAGTTGTTTCAAATTCCAATAATGGTCTGATTATCATCCTAAACACTGTGCTCTTTTTCCTCCCTGATATTTGGCCACAGATATATTTTTAAAACAAAGTCACAAAATTGGAGCTTTACTTTTTGCCATGCTAAATAATATGCATTCCTTTGGTCTCCTGTCATGCACATAGACATTCTCAGTTCCCATTCCAGTTAGCATTAGGTCTTTTTGGTTTTCATAGAATCACAGAATCACCAGGGTTGGAAAAGACCTCCAAGATCCTCTAGTCCAAGTTTTGTGTGCTTGAAGGCTCATTAGCAGCACATCAGTTTCCTTACCTCTGCTAGAAATAATTCTCTTAATTCATCCTAATAATATATTTGTTTGATTCAGGGTCACAGTAAATCGTCAACAAATATGCTCAGTTTTTTCCGGTTTGCCTTTTCCCATTTCTAATTGATAATCCTGTAGCTTTTCAATTAGAAAGTGCCTCTTTCTTGTCTGTAAGTACAGATTTTTGCATTTTTGTTACTCCGACATTAAACTTGTTCTAGTTTCCTAAGTAGTATTTTGACCATCTATTGTATTGACTATACTTGCCTATTTTGTAGTTAACCAATGCCATTAATACAGTTCTAGGGCTTAATTCCTAAATTAGATTGAGAATTGCCCCAAAGACAGCCCACAAGACCTTTAACTACTGACTTTCCTGCAGCCCGAGCCTGTTGTTCCCCTTTCAGCACAGTCTGTTTCTGTGATCAGTCCCCCTGATCCCCATTTCCCAGTTCCCCATGCATCTTGAAATTCCTGTAGTGATATCCATCCTTTCCTCCTTAACCAGTAATTTCCCAGGGGGAACCTGTTATCACTGAAGTGCTTTCTTGATTCAATTGTTCAGGCATAATTCCATGAGGTATTGTCCAGAGCAGTACAGAGTACCGCTGCTGAGCATCCTCCAGTGTCATTACATTGATGGAAGCAGAGAGCCCTCAGCATGTTTCAAAACGTTACTGATTTGGGCAGTAATTCATCACAAGGACCCCTCCTCAGCAGGATATCAAAGGTCTGCTCTTTCTTGCTATGTTGGCTCTAAGGAATTTACTTTTTACACTTTAACTGCAGATTTCATGGCTATAGTCATAATGCAATCACCATTTAGTACTTTTCACAGACCACCTTCTTCCAGAAGTACAATGCAGTCTCTTCTATTTCAGGCATAGATTTTAAAAGTCTCATACAAAATGTTTAAAGGCATTTTTAATGTAATTTCAAAAATAGGAAAACAGCTTATAGCTAAGTTATTTAGTAGTTTAGATTCTCTCACCTCTTTAACTGATTTTGTTTTAAAACAAAGATATCTGTCTTAACAACTAATTTTAAGATAACTATATACATTCTGAAATAATTTAGCTCATATGTTAAATCTAGGTAAATGAACAAGTGTGGTATTACGTATCCTTTTAACATGCATTTGCTGTGATTTTGCATAATGAAGATACTGTGAAATTTCTATGGTGTTCGCTTTGTGTAAGTTTTAGCAGGTAGATTATCTCACCAATGTGGCAACAATACTATACAAAAAATGGGAAAAGGTCATTCCTGTTTAAACTTCCATCTGTGTGTCATGGGGTCAAAAGAGGCAGGAGCCTGTCGGTGAAAAAAATGTATTGTTTTTTAATTCTCTTAAAAAGCTGTAGAATTCATGTTTAAAAAGAAAAGAGGTTGTTTTCTTTTGTAGAAGTTTTCCTTCCCTAATAAAATACAAAAGTCTGTTCATGTATTATTTAAAGCGACTTCCAAGCGTACCAACTACAATACTGGTTGAAAGGGAGGAGGATTAATATCATTTAAAGGAAAGAAATGAAAAATCTTTAAGGTCATTTCTTTTCTTGACAAAGAAACTTAAAAAGCGTGGCAGACAGGATCTTCAAAGGTTTTTAAAGTCCTGTCATCCTCTTCCAATCAATAGGAGTTAGATACCCAAATTAAGAGTTCAGTTCAAGCCTTCAAAGGTATTTAGGTGCTTAACATCCTTTTACCTTTCACATCACTTCTAAGGATAAAACGGCAGGTCCTCTGAAAATATTTTTGTGCAATACTTGGCATGTCCAGCATCTGGATAATTTGTAGCACACCCTGATCATTAGCATAATGGCCACTTCTGTTGTGTGTTAATTCCTTCTTAGAGTGTATGTGGAGGTGATTGCCTTGTTTATGAAATTGTTTTCTTTTGTGAAATAAAATCTTAGGCCTCCAGTTTCTTTCAATTAAAACAAAAAAAAAAAAAAAACCAAAAAAAAAAAACAAAAAAAAAAAAACAAGATCAGAATGCAAGCTTTAAAAAATGAACTGAAAAAGAGCATGAATATTTACAGAGGCTGTAGAGAATTCCACTGAGTTTGTAGAACAACTGAGTGTGTATTCCCACGATTGCAGATGGAAATGATTTCTCTGTGACATGTCGTATACACTCAGCTCTAGAGCTTGACTTTCCCTGTCTGTGCTTGCACATCTGCATGTGTAGGATAGGACTCCTGCCAGGTAATTGAACTTAATACCAATGTAAAAAATTAAACACCTGCTATAAATGTATTCAGAGTATGTTGCCTAGTATGTATCTTCTGCATTATATTAATGCCTCCTAAGGTTGGCCAAGCCACTATCAGACAGGATCCCACTGGGAGCTGTGGGGTGCAGTCAGGAGTACCTCTGCCTCTACCAGTAGCATTAAGTGTTTTAAAAGTCTTCAATGGTTCTTGGGAAAAACGCTGAAAAAAACATAGTTGAGATTTTCCTGCAGCATTCTGCCTGGTAGCGGTGCCACAGGCATGGCCGCAGTAGTGCATTTCTTGGTGGACAGACACGTCAGCTGGGCAGTGGTTACACAACCACATTTCATGGGTTTTCCTTTTGTTCACTACGCTTCTCTCTTTTTTTTTGGTGTCAGTGTGCAGGCTGGCCATAGGTGGTGTCCAGGACTCTGGGAAGCAAGCGGGGTAGGGCAGGCACTGCCCCTTTCCTCAGTTCACTTCCAGCTTCGGGCCTTCTTAGCTCTAAAGAAAGAGCAACCCCTGCTGGCTCTTCTTCAGCTGGGCTCCCAGCTCCAGAAATAACCACAGGAACCTTGCCTCAGCCATTAAAAAAGGGTGACTGCTAAGCACGAGGAAATGATTCTCAGCAGGCACAAATCTATTTCATGTGTTTTTATTCTTTCCATTTCTTTTAAACGGAAAACAATCTGAGCAGTTTCTGAGGATGAGGGATATAAATCTGTCTGCTGCTATTTATAACATGCTCGTCACTGCAGTGGCTAAGTGCTTAAAATATATATTTCTTGCCTAACCTGAGGTGGTCTTCAAGTGGCTTTGGCTATTGAAAGCAGCCACATGTCAAAGCAGGAGTCCAGAAGCCGTCCTGCCCCGGTCCTCCCCCTGCCCAGGCTGCAGCAGGCTGGATGCTGGGCGTGGTAGCACTGTTAGGGTGGGAGCACGGATGCAGGGTTGGATGGAGACCCAGAGAGGTGACTCTGTGATCTCTTTCACCAGCGCAATGAGCACCAGCATTAAGCACCATGTAGACATATTGAAAGGGGAGATTTAGTGTCCTACACCTCACAGACAGCGTTTTGTGTGCCATTCTTCCTCTGTGGGTGGATGGACATCAGTGGATAAACTGTGAGTGTCTTCTGAACGAGGCCGTAGAAATGAGTCAGTCTGTTCTGGGTGGATATTTCAGCAAGCTAATATCTTTCCTTTGCCTTTACTTGAGTAATGAGATGCCCCTTTTCTGTCTGATCCCTTTCAAATATGCTTCACGTTTACCATATACATCTGTGTATTACTCTTTATTCCCAAGTTCTACATGGACAGTCAATAATATACTGATTCATTGAAATACTTTTTAAACTGTTGTTGTTAGTCATTTTTGTATTGACTGAATTTTTGGTTGGTAATATTGTTGGCAGCAGGCCATGTCTGCCTGGCAGGAGGCCAGTTTAAGCTCGACAGGATGGGCCCTATTGTTCAGCAGACTTGAATTTTGTTAAATTCTCTAACAGAAATATGTGTCAGGAGCTTTGCAGCTATAAATTGGATCATGTCAATGAGGTTGGGAACTTGCTCAATCCAAATTTGTACATTTCACCATGCCTGTTGCTAAATATGTTTATGCATGTTTTCTCCTTTGGTTTCTAAAAGAAAGAGTAAAGTATCCTGAAAAAAGCCAGACCTGTAGGACTCTGTCTTCAATTTATACAGCTGGTACTTTCTTTCTTGTTGAGTGGTTCAAAAATGCAGCAAGGCTTCGTTTTGTGCACTGTAATGTTAAAAGCAAGTCTGTTTTCCCTTTTTTTTTCTCTGTGTGTTACAGGCAGTCAGATGCCACCACAGCCTCCTGGCAGCCAGTCAGAATCCAGCTCCCACCCTGCTTTGAGCCAGTCACCAATGCCACAGGACCGAGGTTTGTTAGGTGTTTGGGTCTTTTTATAGCTGGTGTCAAATGTAGCCTTCATTTCAAGTTGTGCATTAACAATGTGAGATTTGCTGGTATTTATGTTCCTTTTCCCAAAGAAAATAATGACAATCCTTATTGTCTGAGTGTTTTCTTCTATGTGCAAAGAGCAATTGAATATCAGGTTTTACCAAAACATAATTGGAAACAAGGCTTTCTTAAAATACAGTGAATTCTTACAAGTATAAAAACAGTTTGCTGTAGATGCTTGATTTATGTCCTAGAAAATTCACTTTTTTGTTGTCTGTCTTGGAATTGAGATCTATAGAAAGTATTGTAGAAATAGTAGTAGCTGCCAGCACTGCGGTTTGATTCTGTTCTTACAATTCTCTAATGTCTTTGCATGGACATGATAGCTAGTCCTCTAGGCCAGTTCTGGAAATAAAAATATCTTTAAGTGTAAAGGGAAATCAGCTATTTAGGTCAAATGGTTCAAAGATTTGGAGTTTCCAAAGAAAAACCTTGCAGGCAACAGCACTGTTCTGAAACATAACTTCCTAGCAAGTGCTCACCAAAATAAACAGAGGGTTATTTTCTCTTAATATTACTGTTTGTAAACTTCAAACCTTTTTCCTTTTGCCTCCTTCCTTCCTAGCTCACGAAAAGAGAATTATCACAGCTTTTTCACATGGCCATATGATTAACTGCTGTAAACTGGGCACCCCATCCATGCAGTGGTTAACATGTGCCAGCAACAAGCTTGCAAAACAGACACATGATAACTGTGATAAACATGGAGTTATTTATGAAATGCCCCTCCTAAAATGTCTTGCTACCAGAAATATTCCAAGTAGCACCATATGGGGATACCATAAATACTAGAAGTTTTCTCACAGTAAAACAAGTTGAACTCACAGAATGACAAATTTCTGGGACAGCATCCAGGAAGAACTAAGAGGATTCACAAAGAGGAGAAAAGAGTCCTGATTTTTGCTGTTTTTCTGTGCTGGATGTCACCTCCTCCAGGAATGCTGATTAATGAGAACGTTAAATAGAAAATTCCACACTCAATTCGTTTTATTTCATTTTCAGGTCATTCTTCATACACCATTATTAGTGCAGGAACTGATTTTCCCCTTAAAATTGTTTTAGAGTAACGTGTACGCTTTGTGGAAATAGAATGACCTCAGTACTCGATGCAAATGTCTTATGTTTTGTAGGACAGAATGTCACAAGACAGTGGGAGTGGATCAGCTTGAGGCTTTGAAGACCCAAGCACTTCAGAAAGATGTGCGCATTTCTTGGCATGATTGGGTCTTGGCACAAAATGTGACACTGCTCAGTTATAGTGAGGAACAGTGTTGTGTTCTTCACCTGGCTCTGGGGGGATGAGCTAGGTGTATCTGACAAAGCTGTAAAGTTTGGCTAAACCTTTTGATTGCTGTTACAGAACAAAACTGGGTGTTGGTTATACAGTTGGAAAAGACAGAGAAGATAGCTACCATAACTGGGAAGTCAATAACAGTGAGGGAAAATAAAATTTACAGGTTGATACAGTCTTGTATCAATCATCTCTGGGGGGAAGGATTCTGGGTATGTTCTTAGAGGAAATTATTTAGGAATGTTAATACAATTTTTGCACCTTTCTTATGTAAAATGTGGTGTAATACACACGATCCTTGTGACCCAGCTTGTACAAGAAATCTATTTGTTTCATGCAAAAGATATGAAATTTGTAACCAGCTAGGTCATATTGATTTTGCAGAACGTGTTCCCCAAAGCTTCTTTCTCTAAGTCTGTGCTGCACGCACATAAACATGCGTGCATTCCCTTTTGCGCCCTGTCATTGATTAGAGGCTCCTTTGAAATGGAAAACTTCACCTTTTAAAAAGGCTGTTACATTAGTTGATTCCTTTGCTTGCTTGAACTGGTTTCCACTGAACTTGAAGAAAGGAAGGAGGGGGAGTGATGGAGACTCAAAGGAAAGGTGCTTGTCATTTACTGATAAAAACCTGAGCAGAAAATCGTTTCTGCTAAGGACATCTGATCCATAGGCATCTGTTACAGTAATTTAAACTTGTGGCTTACTGATATACTTTCTACCAAAAAAAAGAAAAAAAAAGAAAAGAAAATGAAAACAAAAAGCCTAGAGACCCTCCATATGATAAGGTAAAGTCATTTGGTTTAGTACTTTGTATAACATTTCTTTCCTTATTTAGAGAGATAACTGAATGAGCAGGCTGCTAATCGTTTCCTGAATAGAATCCTTTGCTCTCAATACTTATCTTATTTATCGGCTATTGTGAAATTTGATTATCAGGTGAAGTCTGAGCTGTAGCACTTCTGGATGCTAAACCACTACTTTGAACCATTAGGTTTACACATCTTTATTTTATTATTTAAGTATTTGATTATATTTTGTCCTACTTTCCATGGTTACTCAGCACCCAGCTGGGATCTTTTATGTTCGTCTGCCTAAGGCTATACATCCCTGTCATACAGTGCAGTATGAATCAGTGAATGTATTTTTACACATGTATTCTGTGTGAGAGGAGAAGGAGGAATGATAACATACATATATATGTATAGTAATAGGAATTTCTTGGGACTCTCGACTGGATTTTCTGTTTTCTTTCACTTTTTTCTTATATAGTTTATTGCATGCTTTTCATAACGATAACATAAAAATGCTTACGTATAAAAAAATAATTTTAATTTTTTTCATATTGATCTAGTACATTTAGTTCTGGAACGTGCTGCTATAGGAATCCCACTTCTCATGATAGTAGCAGTTTCCAGTCACTGATATTTGATGTCCAGTAAACAAAACTTTTTCAGTTTTACCAACATGCTTTATCTATGTAGGCAGTATGAAATTCTTCGTATTTTTGTGTATGACCTATGTCTCAGCTCACAAGCCTTTGAATGGACTGATGGTTGAAGTAAGTCCCATATAACTTAACTGTTGGGAATTGGAGAGCTGTGGAGATAGAGGGAGCAGGATGCGCTGGATGGCAGTCAGGTGTCTCTTGGAGAAGCTGGTGAGCCATGCCAGCTCACCTACTTGTGCATTTAGCTGTTTCTGAATCCTAGCAGCTACCATTACTTAGGGATAACACCTGAAAATCTGATCAAAAGCAGAGTTTTTATTTTTTTAATTTCTTGAAGTCGAAGCTCGTTATAAACTTTAGTTACAGACCCTACAGGTAAGGAAGCAGTAACTTCAACTTGGAGAATTCTTGAAGTACGTAGGTCACTCCAAAAGTAATGCCTCCTATTTATTTCCATGGAAAGAGCACAGAGGCACTATTTGATATAGCAAATTCTCAGTTACAAAACACTATTTTTCATCATAGTCACTATCATTAGCCATGCATTTTTGCCAGCAATAAACAAGAGCTTGCATGCTGCACTTGTAATAATCTGCACCAGCAGAGGTGACCTACTGTTTCACAGCTGCTGCGGTGGCATTGTTGCTAGGAAAATGTTGCCCACACAGTCTATCTTCCATCAGCCTAGACAGATGAAAGTCAAAAGGTGCCGTATCTGGACTGTGTGGTGGGTGTGGTAGGATAGTCCAGCCAAGATTGCCAGTGTGCTCCACAGCTTTCAAACTTGCGTGAGGGTCTGGTGTTACTGCATCACAAGAGAAAGGTTGTCTCCTTCTCTGTCCTGACTCTGGAAGTTTGAGCCTTCAGCTTAGTTGGCCTTGTGATGTAGCACTGAGAGTTGATGGTTTGTCCAGGTTCCAAGAAATCCAGAATAGTCACCCCTTTCCTATCCCCAAAAACAGCACTTATCACTTTACCCACTGAAAGCTACTTCTTGAACTTTTACTTTGATGTGGAATTCATGTCACTGCTCCATGGAGTGCTGTTTTGACTCTGGCTCATAGTGGTGATGCCACGTCTCATCACCAGTAATGATGCAATCCAGAAAACTGCCATCTGTCACACTGCAACAAAATATGATGGAATATTGGTGGGAAGGTTGAACTGCCATATCACCAACATCCACCCTGACATCCTGGGCCAACAAAAGAAAATTGGAGGCATTACTTTTGGAGCAACCCTCATAAGTAGTCACTTGAGTATGTCATTGTTTGAGTTTTGGAAGCTGCATTTTGCCAGTATGCTCAGTAGCCAAAACTGCTTTGTGGACCAAAAAAATATCTCCATGGGTGAAATAGAAACTAGCATTTCTAAATTACACCACAGAACTAGTTTTTTTTTTTTTCCTGAAGCTCTTAGGTGAAAAAGAATTCTTCTATCCTGACCATTAGCTTATACTCCTACTCCTGTGTTTGCAGGCCAATGGAGATGCATGTTGGTGGTCACATATGTAAACGCCAACAGAAGAAAACATGTCACTACAGCGTTGAAACAGACACTTTCACTCCTGGAGAACTGAATAGTTCCATACTTAGTTTAGAAAAAGCTTCCAAAATGTTCCAGTTTAAAGTAACATTTTTCATACTTGCATGTGTACGCATCATGTTTCAGTCTTATATTAAAATAGTGAATTGGGAGCTCCTGAAAACCATTGAATTTAATGGAAACAGTTAATGACTTCATGTTATTACTCTGGCAAGCGCTCTCATAATGGGGATACTTAAAGAAGCCTTATTTATTAGTGCAAATGTATATGGGTCAGAATTAATTTTTAAAAAATCTTTAATTGTTTTCCCCTTATAATTTTCACAGCGGTATGTAGTTAAATATTCATGATAATGCTGATGATATGCTAAAGGTCTGAAATAGATCTGGAGCCTCAAAATCAACACAGGTTATTTAACCCTTTTCATCTAATGCACCATTGGGGACTTGCTCAGTGAAATCCCAGAGCACTGGAATAATTAGAAGATAGTAATGAGGATTTAATTAGTCCTTGAGATATGCTGAAATAGGACCACTGAGAACTTTTCTGTTTGGACATGGATTGCAAGCAGAATTGATGCCGTTGCAGCTGCTGTGATGTGCTGGAAAATGTATTCCATTGCTGGAGGCAGTTTCATGGCACCATTCTGTGCTTGTCAGATCTGTGTGGAAAGTGCCCGGAGTAAGCACCTCCAAAATTGTTGAATAGTAGCCTTCCGCTACTTCATCACCTCCTCCTCACAGTACCTTTTTTTTTTTTTCTGTCTTCCTTTTTTCTTTTTTTCTTTTTTTTTTTTTTTTTAGTCATTTTTTGCATTCTGGCTTTCCTTCTTTTGGTTGTTGACGTGATGAAGCTTATGAGAATTGTTGTACAGTTATATGCTCTATTAAAAATCTATCACAAACATGGACGGGGAGTAAGAAACCACAGGCTTGTAGAAGCACAAGTGTTATACTAAGCAAAACTAGAGTCTTTTTGATACAAGTGCTTGTAAGCTTTATCATTAGATCTAGACCTTATTTAGTATTAGATCTTCACAGAAGTGATATTTATCAGTAGCTACAATATAGTAAATTTAAATAGCTTTTTTGGCAGCTAAGATGTTATCCAGGAAGAGGTAGTAACAGATGGGATGTGATCAGGCATTTTGATGTTCTCTTTCTGCTTCCCTATAAAGGCTAAGTAGCAACTGAATTTCTGTAACTACAGTTTCCTAATTTGCCCACTAGGTTTCATATAGGTATTTTTATCCCTTTGAACAGTTTTGTGGGCACACTTATTTGTACATGGTCATCACATAAATTCCACCATCATATGTTTTCTTCTAACAAAATATAAATGTTTCTGCTTGCATGGAGGACACAGAATGCCAATCTGGTATTTTGCCCCCAGTTCCTGATCATATTTACGTTTTAATACTGACATTTGAGTTAGAAATTCTTTGCCCTGAAATCTGTTTTCTTCTTTAGAAAAGAAACCAGAAGGAAGAAAATAGATCAAACTATTATTATTACAATAGGAAAGTTACTACAAATTGCTTTTAGATCTTAAGAGTACTTTTTCCCTGAGAATACATTTTTTGCTCTCATCTGGGGATTTGGGATCTAGTCAGAGCACTGAGGAGCTAGAGAATAAAATGATTCTTGTCATTAAAATTCTTCTGCTTGCTATGTTAACGATGACACCACTTAAGGTTAAATCAGACTTGGTAATAAGTTTACTTGATGTAGACTGAAGTGTTTCAGGCTCTTAAAGAAAGGTGCTTGAGACATGCACTGAGTGCAAAGCCACAGGTATGTTTGAGTGCCTCTTTTGCATGTAGTGTTCTCCAAGTGGGTCAGTGCAGGGAAGCTGAGTTCCAGCTGGTGTGTAGGAACATCATGGCAGACTGGGAGAAAGTCTCATGCCCATAAAACTAGAGCTGGGTGAATTGTGTCCTGAACAGCCAGAAGAGTGCTTCATGTAAGGAGGAAAAGCAGGCTGCAGTTCAAGCTGTCAAACATCTTTAGAAGGAATTATTTCATTACAAGGTTAGCTGTGTAAAACATCTCTTTAATCGCAAGTGACGTGACAGACCAAATCAGCACTCCCATCCTCGCTTCTGCTAAAGGATGCACAGAAACATACAGAGTAGATCTGTCTGTGATGGCAGAGCCATGCACTGAGCCATGAGCTTCAGTGTCTCAAAAAGTTATGTTCTCAGTTCAGTGAGCACTAAATTTATCAACAGTCTTTAAAAGGATCTGGCCATCATAGTTTTTTTATTGCTGTTTTTTATTTTTTAATTTGATTGTAAACATCTTGATGCCTTAAAAATGTCATTTAGTTTTTCTTTGATTCAAAAAGTTGTGTTGGTCTGATGAGCAGGGTTTTGTGTTTTTGTTTTCTTTTTTTACTGTAAACACACTATTCTTCCTTGCTATTTTTGTTGTAGTAACTATTCTTCCTTGCTATTTTTGTTGTAGTAGCACCCAGGAGCCCCATTTTTGTACCTGTTTTAATGTACTGCACTATGTACCAATGCACAGCAGAAAGCTTACATCTGCCTTACGATGAGTAATGGAGATCTTTCAAATAAAAGGTTACTGATTCTCACACTGAGCTGTGGGAGAGAATAGTACAGTGCCAGTTTGTCTAGTGTGCACTAAAGAAAAGCATGTATTTCTTGCTTTGAAAGTATTTGAAATTATACAAATTATATATATGTGCCAAACTAGGTTAATTCTTAAAGGAATCACTTGCCATTTGGATGTTGGCTGTAGTCTGTACTTGGATTTCAGACATACACCAGCCAGAGTCAGCTTGGGGTTGATCTGATTAGTTGTGGCGTGCACTAAATATACAGCAGTGTTGGCCATCTGCACGAAGAGCTGCAAGAGGACGGGTATGATTTACATGTGATAAGCCACTCTGGGAGAAAGCAAAACTGCAGAAATAGTATTCAAAGGAAATAATATCTGTACAATCAAAACCTGGAGTCAGGTCTCTGAAGTAAATTTTGTATACTAGCAGCTGGTCATTGCTTTCTTCTTGCTGATGTTAAATCTTGTTATACTTGGGGATGATCTTTATTTCATTTTTTAAACTAAATTGGAGATTCTCTTTTTGAGTTTAGGGAGTAGAACTGAATCATTTTGAGAGAGTTTATACAGTCACTGGCACAGAGACTTCTCAATAGAAAAGTTTCCACTGACTTCATTTGATAGAGTTCAGATTCCCTGCCTCTGGGCTCAGGGACTGAAAAAAGCTGTAAGCAGTCATTGATGGAGGACTTGACAAAGTGTCACTCAATGTTCCTGTCACCAGGTTCACTGTAAAGTTGTGAGTGCAGTCCCTGTCCCAGGGACAGCTTCCCATCACAGCGTTTAAATGCCAAGCTCAGCCTACTCAATGGCGTCATCACTTCAAGGACGCTCTGCTCTCTCAGCACCTAAGTTAACCTTTTTATGAAGCTTCTCTAAAAATAAAGAACTTCTTGTCTAAGGTCCTCTATGCCTTTTAAAGTTCACATGTAGGGCAGTGAGCTGAAACCTATATAATAATGTGTGTATTAATAGCTAGCACCAGATAGTTCTTTCCATGCCAAAGGATCCCAAAAGGCTGCAGAATAAACACTCGTCAGGGAACACCTGCAAATCAAGGCAGGGAAGAATCAGTCGAATCATAATTCATGGTAAAATAAAACTGAGACAAAGACATTTGGGACTGAGGACAACGTGCTGATTTTGTATTTTTGAAAAATATTATGATTTATTTTACTAGCATCCAAGACAGAAATGAGACATTGTGTATATTTTAGTTCTGTCCACAACATCCATATGTATCCCGTGGTATTCAGTGTATTTACTTCATGAAAAGGAAGATCTGAGTTGAGCTGTGGAACCTTTGAACAGGAGTCTCAGGGGAGGTTAAATTTTTCAAACCTGAAATTTAGACCAGTAAGCCTGCAGGCCTTGCGCGTTACACGTTGAAAAATGCTGTTCCTTCTTTGCTCTCCTCCATGATTTTCATAAGTATGCATGTTATTAGGGAAACTTGGACAAATGTTGATTGTACAAAGCAGGCAGGCTCCTCAGGTTTTTCATGTTGCTACTCAGATTAATTCCAGCAGCCCAAGTTACCCAGCGAAATTGAGGATTTGCTTCAAGTTTGGATGGGGGTGGAGGAAGAGCTGTAAGGGTGCTTTTGTACTGCAGTTCACCATTACCCTGATTTTCCAAGCACGATAGTAAAAGCATCTTGCTTAAGACTTAATACTACAGTAATGAAGTATGTGTAAGATAGTAGATGAGCAGTGCATCTTTGCCCTGTTTATCAACTTCTCCACAAATGTCTTTCCTTCTCTGCACTTAAAATTTACATCAGAGAACATTAGGCAAGGCTTGCATTAGGAAAGGTTAGATATTTCTTCTCTAGCTACCATATGGGTAATCTGTCTGATTCTTCCCCAGATTCTAATTTATCAGTGATAGATTATATGAATTTCAAGGCTAGGCAGTAGCTGAGGGAGGTTTAGGGGTGGGAAAAATTTAAACATTATTGCATACTATACATAGAGAGGGTTTTGTATTATCAGAGAGAGAGAGGGGAGAGATTCAGCCAGTTAACCTAATAGCACAGCTGGTAAAACACTAGGGGGTCTGGGTTAAAACCTTAGCTAGGTCATTAGTTTCCATCTTCCCCAAAGCTATTCACATTGTGAAGAGAAGCAGTCGGACAAATAAACAGCAGACTGTGAAATAGATAGTATAGCATAATAAGAGAATATTTTAAAATAAGTAAAGCCAAGCCAGTGCTTCTTCTTAAATAGAATATCGGACCTTTTGTGAAAAGGAGAAATAACCTCAGTACTCTTTGCGGGAAGCACTGATTTTGCTAGATGCTTTCTATAATATGTACGCAAAAAAACATTTCTGTGGAATAGTTGGGAAGAAACGTGGCAATCATTCTGCAGATACTGGCTGATGCCAATGTGTCCAGGTACCGTAGAGAATCCACATAGCTGTTACTCTAGTCCAGAGAACTTCAGATGTTTTTATGAGAAGGAAAGACGTTATGTTTCCTGAAGAAATTGCTCAGTGTGGAAATCAAGATTTTTTTCACAGTAAATCATGAAATTATAATGAAAAGATGTTTGGGATTCTTTATAAAATAGATTGTGATTGGAGAAAAATGTGAGGACTTAAAAATCTTTTCTAGCTTTTATGAAAGTTAAAAACAAAAATCAAGAAGATTGTTAGCCTTATTAGTAGAGGCTAAAGAATAAGTGTTTAAATTTCTCCTGTGTCAGTAGTCTCCATGCATTCTTTAAAACCGTTGCCCTTCACTTGAATGAGTTGCTTCTCACCAGAAGTGCTCACTCAGTAGCTGGGAAACTAGCAGAGGGTTAGTGTAGTCATTACCTGTGTATTACCCGTGTCAGTGTTGCTGCTTGGAACTTGGCTAACAGTCCCATACTAGAGCCATCCAAAGATATTTTATTGGCGGAGTGCTGTAACTTAGCTGTGCTAAATAGAGTCGAAGTATTGTTTGCCATCTGTTTGTGAAGGTGTTTTATTGTTGGTTTTTTTTTAACCAACCTATTAACTGGACAGAAATACTGAGAGTTAGTATTTATATCATCTAAATGAGGTTTCCACTTCACAAGCTAATCTATTCATGCCATCACTCTGTTGCACGTATTACTAAGCTGTAGGTTCCAGGCATGACAAGTGTAGATTTCATATGTAGCATTGCCAATTCCTTATTTTAATAAGGCTATCTTCAAGAAAGTGAGAGTAAGAGCTGAGAAAAGTACATTATCTTTAATGTGAAGAAATTTTTTGCCTGCTTGTTCTGGAGGCCAGTTTTCTTATGCCACCCACATAATTACACTGGATTTACTTGGGCTGAATTCTGGTACATTGGTCAAACCTTTCCCGTTTTTTTCATTGCTGTTATTTATTTAGACTTGCATACAACTTTTGACTGCTTAGATTTTTTTTCCTGTATCTAAGTATCCCTCACTGTGTCCTTTCCAAAGACCACACAGTCATTGCAGTGCCATCGCCCATTTGTGCAGACAACTGGTTTTATACTCAGGGTCCTGATATCTCTGTAACAAATTCTTCTAGTTACTGAAACTCTGTTAGTGTTTGAAACTTACGCTATTGAATGTTTCCTCATGGTGCTCTCAGGTGTGGACCTGTTTGGCTGAGTGCTAACCCAGACGTGGTTCACCAGTCCAAAGACCTCCTCAGCTGGGATGCCATCTGAGATGGGCATGTTAGGGAGAGTTTCAAGCTAGGTGTGTATTCCTGAACATGCTGCCATGCTGACGGCTTGTTGCATTTTATTACATTCATTGCACAGAATAGTCTTTTTTGTTTGTTCATCTCTGTCCTGCTACTTCCAACACAGAGTTGTTTACCTATGGGCAGTCTGCATTTAGGAGTTGCTGCTTTAGATCATCTCAATTCTGTTGTAGTCTCTGATGGAAATCCTGAGATAGTGAATACAACCCATATGGTTGCCTGAGGAAGGAATGTCTGCCAGAAACTGTGTCATGGGTGTGCAAACGTTTATTCTCTTTTTCTTCATGGTACTGGACTGTACCTTGCTAACATGTCAAGTATTGGAAATTTGTGTGACTTCCTCCCTACACTTCCTGAAAGTTTTTCCTTATAGATGGCAAAAAACAGATCTATTTTTATTAGTTCTTTTGAGCTGTCTTGTGGGAATATCGATGAATGGAAATATATACAATATATTTCTTTTTTTCTCACTCCATGATTTCCAGAGTGATAACCAGGTCTAGCTTCTTCTTTAGTGTCTGCCCTTGAACAAGAGGAGCTTTCCTGTTCCCTATCCTGAAGAATTGCTGAGGTTTTTTGGTCCAGTACTCTTCCACCAGGCATTCCTTTCTAAAAATGGCATTATCTTGATGTAATTTTTCCTCACATAAGCTCTTTTTTTGCAAAGTACCATGGCAAGTTTTATCTGTCCTTATTTTTTATTTATCAAATGTGTAATTTAATGATGATCTCCTATTGCTGTAAACATCAAAGTTTTCTTGAGCTTAAAATGGGTAAGTGTTCTGTGTGTTTTCAGGTTTGATTCATTCATAAAAATCAATCAAGTACTCCTGCCTAAATCAAAAGGCCTCTCATTGACTGTGGGTTAAGTGTGCCAGTAGATAGTTACTGTCTATCAGCTGATATGCAGTAACTCCTTACTTTGCAGTCACTCCTTTGTATTTGAACTCCTATTTTCCTGGAAGGGCTTTTTCATATTCAAACCAAGATGAAAATATCAGGAGAATCCATTTCAGACTTTACAGCAACAGCCAGTTGTATGGCATTTTATTGTGGTTAAAGCCAAAGAGATAGTATTCAGCAAATTATTTTGTATTGGTCATTGTGCAGATGGAATTGAAAGCCTTGGTGCGTAATTCTCTTTGAAGTATGCGTAGGCATAAGGAAAAAAACAAGATTTTAGGTGTTTTACAAAGGCACCATACGTTATATTAGCTGTACGTATACTACAAGATGTTAGTAATATAAGTTACAATGGGAAGTTCATGCTAGTCTTTTTGTCAAAGGAAAAGAAACACTTCCATCATAGATAGAATAATTGTTGCTTATTTTGTATTATATCCCCGTGTTTTGCTAAAAAAGAAAGAAGAATATGATGCTGCCTGACTTTTTTGAAAATTTGCGTGTATGTTCTGTTTGAATGTGGGAACACATGGTCGTTGTAGCAGTGAGCTAATTGTCAATAATATGCTACTGTCACTAAAAAAAACCCAAAGATGACTACAATTTCAATTGGGTTTCAATTGGGTTTCAATAAAAGAGATCACTGTTTAGCTGTATAAATATAGTGTAAAAATAGCTAAAACACGAGAGTAATTTTGGAAGGCTCAATATATTCATCTATTCCTGAAATAGCTTAGTTTGCTGAATTCTGCTCAAGTTTTTTCTCAGTAAGTAATCTCTTGTTGTGATGGCAAGTACAGCATCATCTGTACCTCTTTTATCACTAATATTAGAGGAAGGGTGTAGGTTTGTTCTGTGATGAGCATGTTGTCATTGCAATTTTTAAAGTCTTAACTCACGGCTGTTTCCCAGCAATTTATTTAGAAAAAAGCAACAACAAAAAACCACCCTGTTGTCATAGGGGCTGACATGTCAGATGCAGACTGGCTGTTTAATCATTCCACTGCCTTTACTCCAGTGCATTTCTAATGCAATCCTAGTTCCCTTTTTTACAAAAGCAAGCTTTATCTTACATCTAATTTTCTGGAAAGAAAATTTATTTCTGTTTGTATCGGTTATAAAATGAAGTTGAACACTGGGGAAAATGTGTGTAAATAAAGAAAAATGAATGTATGCCAGCTGCTCCCTTTCGTTTCTGATCAAATTTATAGAATTGATGTTGTTTTCTCTTTGTGATGAAAGCATGTTAATGTCTTGACCACGAATCCTCTTCCTCTCTAAGACGTCTGAGCATTCTGTAAATGCTTGAAGCACTTCAGACTTATGCACTGATCTCTGAAGATGCAAGCTGCTCTCACTGAGATAGATAAGGATAGACGCATCTTTGTTTTAAGGGAATTTTGATCACATTAAGACCTGATCTCACCTTCTTCTCCATATCACATCTGTAACTGAAATGACTCCTTTCCTTTCTGGAAAGAAGTTGGAACATATCCTATTTTAAGGCTATGTTTCAATGTACCATACAGACAATAATAGAAGATAGTGTGGCACAGATACTCTTCCTGCATATTTCCTTTCTCCTTAATTCTTTCCTTGTTCATGCTCAGAATATGGCAAAGCCAACATTATCTGAGAGTGATCTGACATCCTTTGGGGTGGTGGCATTGGTGCTTCATGTCAAAAGGTCTTAAGGAGTCTGTTCTGTTCTTGTGTTAATCCAAGTCCCAGAGCTCACCTGCTGTGTGTCTACTGCAACATCTGTGTAAACTGAAGTCAGAGGATGAGTTCAGGTACTGTCACACAGTTATCTTTGCTATGTAATTTCTGGCATGATCCAGGGCATGGTTTTATCCAGTGCTGATCAGCACTCCATGAGACACAGCCCAGACATGGATGAGGCAGCATGAGGGAATGCCACAAGAGATGTGGATGAGACTGCCAGGACTGAGTGGGAAGCGTTAGCTGGATGGACACAAGTATCCCACACCACTCACTGTGCCAGGGAGTGGTCCTGGCATGTTTTATTTATGACTGCACACATGGCCAGACAGTTCATTCCACAGCATCAGTAACAGATTAGAAGTTTCCTGAAGAAGAGGTCATTTGAGTGGAAATATTTATTTCATTTATTGCTCCAGTCCCCTTAGGAGCTGCTCTGACCACAGGAGATCTGGCCAAAACTGTTGTCCATGTTCCCTACTAGACTCAATAACCAGCAATTCCTCAGCATCACGACTGGAAATCATTACAACTCATGCAAGCAGCAGCTTGTTAACGTGTCATCTACTCTTCTGGTGTTAAGGAAAGTACTGCCTGTGCTAACTACTGGGCTGAAAACCCTTTGTGTCCAGAACAACATTTGCAAAGTTATCTCATATAGATTAAAAGGCCCAGGGTGAACAAAAAACCCTCACTTCTTACAAGATACGGGACTAAATTTGCCATCTTTACAATAAAAAATTTAGTGTGACCGGTACAAAATGTTTCATTTAAATGGCTCCCATGAGTGTGATATATATGGGTGTATG
This sequence comes from Tragopan temminckii, assembly GCA_028571105.1. Lineage (NCBI taxonomy): Eukaryota > Metazoa > Chordata > Aves > Galliformes > Phasianidae > Tragopan > Tragopan temminckii. The sequence goes on from JAOWBP010056455.1 coordinate 26,105, forward strand.
TGTGTGTGTCTGGAATGCAAGCATTTATTTCACAAAGACGTACGATTGTATTAGGTTTTTAAATTAGTTACAGTACTGTCAGAAGCAGACACAGACTTTGTAATAAGATTTGTATGAGAGTGGAACTAGTTTAAAAATAGAGGGGTCTGTCTCAGAATCAAGCTAAGTGGAGAATTTCTTATGAGTTTTTCTTGCAGAAGGTTGGGGCTTCCCAGCCAATATTTGTTAGCTCCCAAGCCACCATTCCTCATTCAGTTACTTGGCTCGCTGCATCCCAGTGCATGTGGTTGGGCTTCCTCCAGAGCAGGTGTTGAGCTTTGACTTCACAGTTCAAGTGTGATCAAGTCAGCTGTCTTAGGGCCTCCACAGGGGTCAAGAAAACTCTATGCGTATTCTGCTAAAACTTACAGTTGTTTGAGTTTTAGCATGTTATGAATTGAACTGTTTATAGTTGGAAAGAAATGGGCACAAGGGAGTGTGAGACCATCTTAGTGCTTGTTTTTTTCTTTACAACCTGCAGCATTGAGCTTATTGTCTCTGTTACGGAATAAAGATTTATGGAGGGCTCAAAAGCTTTTTATATTTCTTTGGACTCAAAACCTAATTCCTAGTCATGCACTCACCGCTTTTCATTTGTACAACTTGGAGATACTGTCTGTCCCCTTCCGCAAAGCGCTCTGTCGCTGGTTTACAAACAGGGAAGAGGCGATGTGGAGAAATCAGGGAAAATACATTTCAGCTCTCCACAGTCGCAAAGCAGCATGCCTGGACCAGCCAGGAGACAGCCAAAAGGCAGATTTGCTCCTGCACATTTTCCTGCCTGGCAGCAGCACATCATATCTCACGCATCCCCAGGCAAGGGTGAGCTGCCACCTGCAACCTCAGTGTTGTCCCTCAGTACAACCATGTTTTGCTCTGCAGAAATAGATGGAATTTAACATGTAGAGAACAAAAAAGAAAGCAGTTTTCCTCAAATCAGGAAATAATTTGCTGTCTTTTTAGTACATCATCTTCAGCATTGAAAGCAGTACTGAAACATTTCAGAGCAAATTATTACAAAACCAGCATCCTCCCATACATGGTTAGTGGGCAGGATTTTGCTGCATTTTTCTCATTTTATGAAATCTTAAAAAAAAAACAACACAAAACCTTTCTTCTACCTCCCATTTAATAGGCTTAGTTCTATTTCTTTATATGAAGCTTCCAGATTTTATAGCATTTTACTAGGTCTCTTGCTGCAGCTTTTGAAACTTGAGATTAATTAATGCATTTATGAAAGGAGAAAAAGAGAGAAGTCAGTACAGACATACTGGTGACAGAGTGGTAGAAGGACCTAGAGCACAGATACAGACCAAAGTGACCTTTTTTTCTGGCTTGTTTGGCTAGTCTGAATGTAAAGGGAAATTTTAGCTCCCGAGAGTGTGCAGACTATAGGAGTATTTACAGTGGACTTTTATATGCCAAATGTGTACGTTTTGGTAGCAACCTATAATTTTGGAAGTTACAATACTCCTACCATCAATCATCAGGCAAATTAATTACTATTTTTTAGTTAGTCCAGATGATTGCCATTAATGTTTTTTTCTAAAGATCATTTTAGTTTTAAAATCAGCAGCCATTTGTAACTAAGCGTGATTCCCCATCTTTCTTTTACAATAAAAGCCTGTGAACCTTCTGTACAGGTTGTGGATTTTGAGACAGCTTTGCTGACTTTAAGGTGCCTTTACTTCTCTTACATGAACTCAGTTTTCTGGGTATCTTTAGTCTGCAAAAAGCTAAGGCAGGTTTGAGGTGTTTTGTTTTGTTTTGTTTTTTTGGAATGTCAGAGATTTCTTAAATAAAGAACAGTCATCTGAATATAAATTTTACTTTGGTGCTTTTTTCCCTTTAGGTTTTATGGCAGGCATACAGAGGAACCCCCAAATGTCACAGTATGGACCTCAACAAACTGGACCCTCCATGTCACCACACCCCTCACCTGGTGGCCAAGTGCATCCTGGAATTGGTAGCTTTCAGCAGAGTAATTCAAGTGGTACTTATGGGCCTCAGATGAGCCAGTATGGACCACAAGGTAAAATTCTTATTAATACATCTATGTATATACACACCCACATATATATATACATATGTAAATTTTTAAAAAATATATGTATTACATATGTAAATAGGCAAATAGACAGGTGTGTGACTTCTTGAAATAAAAAGACATAAAAAACCCACACACAAACACCCCCATGTCCTCCTCTAAAAAAATCACAGATGAAACTAATTCAGAGGTGAAGCTACAACTTGTGGAAGAGGTTGCTTTTATTATTGGCACTTTTGTGTAAAAACAGGGATCATAAATTGGGCGAGGAAATTACGAATCTGTTGGATTGCCAGGACCATTGTTCAGGAGGCCAAGGATGTTATATCTGCAACCAGGTTGAGTTTGGCCAAGCATGGAAGAAGGGTCACAACACCGGTCCCAAAATAGGACTTATATTCTTAGATGGAATCCCAAGGCCAGTGTGAGATTGCATAGTGACTGCGAGGGTTAAAGTCTCCTAACGAGCATAATAATACAGTGGCTACTATGGGAATATAACATTGAGCGCTCATGCATACAGTTTGTGAATTTTAACCAACCTTTCAGACTGAGAAGGACAGTTCCTTTTATTATGCCGTTTGACAGAATTGTTGGAGAACTAAGACAAAAATAGAAGTTCCTGCCCCTGGACATCCAGTGCTTACAACCTTGAACTTGTCTATTGTTTTGTCTTTAATGGATAACCTTTATAAAGCATGGATGCATTTAGGGGTTTAATGAACTTAAAGTCAGAGTATATGAGGGACAATGTTTCTTTAAACATACATTAATAAGCTCTTCTATTTCAGCACTTCCTACTAATGCTTTCTTACTTAAAATCCTCAAAAAGGATTGGAGCCAGCTGTGGGAAATTCTGTAAGGGCTCATTGGCTTGCACATGCTAGCAAGGATGGTTATTTTAGTCTCCAGGGTTTCTGAGAACTAGTTCTGTTGTTTGTTTGAAGGGAGTCTTGCTGCCCTATGCGGTGTTCCTTTCTTTTTCATCTCTGGGTCACATTTGTTTTAGTTGTCTGAGCATAGGGCTACAAGCCAAGATCTCCTGCTTTGTAATTTTGGCTCTGCCTTTTACTCCATCTTTCAGCTTAGGCAAGTAGATTCGTTTCTCTGCTTTGCTTTCCTTAACTGTAAGATGGAGCTAGTAATGCCTTATAGCCATGTGTGAAGATTAATTACCTAACTCCAGTTGACTGGCGCTTTCCTTTTATTTGAAAAGCATTTTGTGGCCATAAAATGCTGTCCAAGTACTTATTTTTATCTGCACAGAGAGCAACTAGCTTAACTGGTAAAAATCCAGTGGATTTATGATGTGCTATCCTGACTTCCAGCTGTAGTGCTGCTGCTGAGATTCCAAACCATGGGAATAGTGGGTGTCAAGTGCAGTAAAACATTAGCCATCCACGCTGATTGAGTGGAGAAGTTTTTGTACTAAATCAATGCATTTAAGTAACACGCCAAATACTACTTTATTTTTTGTTTTAGTTCAGCAGTTCTTTCCCTCTCACTGTAGATGAAAGTGCCTATGTAATGATTTTATGGGTCGCGGTCAGGAAGAAACTGCTATTAAAAAGTGAACTTGAGGGGCAGGAAGAAAATGAGCATCATTGTCATTAACAAGCCATTTCAGAGGGGTCTGCTGAATAGCGTGATGGATGAAAAGCATGTTCTCCTGCCAGCTCTCAGAGAGTACTGGTGATCCTATGCACTGGTCATGATAAAATTAGCGCCCTGCAGTATTTAAGCTCCACAGGTAACAAATAGAGCAGAAGGATACTGCTTTTTCACTGGGCTAATGTGACCATTAATAATATACTGGGATGAATATGGTGATATTTCAAAGTCATGTATTTACTTGGATTTAAGATTTTAATAGCGTTTTTCATTTTTTATGAAAGTAATCTGTAATTGCATCTCTTAACATACCGTCTTACAAAGCACAATTACATGCCAGCAATGATGAATATATAATAATGTTACTCCATTTGCTTTTTATTGCCGAAATAACAAATATATTAAAAATCACCTGGGATGCAAACTAGTTCTTACATTATTAAACTACAGTAATTGTCAAGGATTCGTTTGCTTTTCTCATTTTGTTCATATAAGCCTTCCTCTAGAATATTGCTAAGCAGAGGCTACAGTGGACAGGACCACTTGCATTTTCATATTTGTTGAATTATTCTGTGACATTAAGCTTACGTGATGAGTTTAAATGTAGCCTAAGTATTCTGTTTCACTGCATGCGCAGTGTAAGCCTGTAAGCCTTTGCTCAATGCTGGTAGTGTCTTTCTCTGCAATAGAACTGTGTGCTGTGGTAAAGATTACACCAGTAAGTTTGGGCTGGAGGGATCAGCCCACAGTTTGCAGGAGGAGAATGATCCATCAAGTGCATGTAGTTGATTTGTATTTCACGTGTTTGCGTGACACTTACAGATCTGTAAGAGTAAAACGTATTTGTCCAGGAAACAATTCCATACTGGGGACCTAGGGCAATGCTGTGAAAGCATTTCCCAGAAAAATAAAAAATGATGTTGGCTGCGCATTCCTGTATGTCTCTGATATAAACCAGGAGCATACAGTACAGAACGTTAATTTTAGTTTTTTGTTAACCCCTGGCATTTTCCTGTCCACAAGAATAAAGAGAAACAGAGTGAGCTTGGAAGTTGTTTTTGAAGCAGTCTTTCTGTTTTGTATTTGGGAAACATCTAGCTGGTGAGCTAACAAAGAAACTCTGGTCTGTGACCCAAGCATCGAACTGCAGAATGGCCCTTAAGCGCTCTCTCTGGAGAGTAGTCAGACACTGCAGTCAGTTGGGTCTTTTAAGACAGGGGCAGAGAAAAACTCACTGCAAATCAGTAAAAGGTGTCAGAAACACATCCTAACTCCCTAACTTTTCCTACTGAATTCAGCAGTAACACTTCTGTTTGAGTATAACAGAGAGATGAACTGCTACTGAATACATTTGAGCCTCAACCCCAAAACTTCATAGGAAGTTAAACCCCCTCATGTTTGTAGTAGAGATGTGTATCTGTGCTTTATAACCCATAATGTTGGAATTAAACTCGTTTCACAGAAGCACTTTGGTGTCTTGCTCCCCTGATTTCAGGAGCCTAGGTTTTAAATGGTAGCATCTTAATGATGAGCTCCCCTAAATGTCCTGAGAGTCTGGGCCTCAGAGTCCAGTTCCACCTGTGCTATGGTATGTGGGGTGAAGATGTGAAGACTTAAATACTAACCACGCCTACTAAGTGAGTTTCGGGGGAATTCAGTAGAATGTATTTAAATTGCCTGTATCTGCAAGGAGTGGAGGGGAAATGACTTAATGGTTAAGTGAACATGTAAACAATTTTTAAATGTCTTTAAGATACTATTTTTAATACCACAAATCTGACCTGTGTCCCTAAAGCAGAGAGTAAAACTAGCAGGCAGCTCTCACATTTCCTTCTTTTTGGCTTGCCTAGAAATGGCAAGGCATCAGAGCATTTGTTCTGAAAACCTGGACAAAGTGGACTGAAGTTCAGCAGTAAGCATGAACATCTGTCTTTGGCAGGTTGTTAGTAGGCTTTTTATATTATATCCATGCTACGGTTCTTTTTTTTTTTTTTCCTGATTCCAGTTACCACATTGTTTTTTTTCTAATGAATTTGAGACACTGTGTCTGTGGGCACAATTCTGCTCCGGCTGGGGGGAGCTGGAATCAAAAATCCCTTGGATACGGAGGGGAGGAGCTGTTCGGCGGTATTGTGCAGCCACTGCTGCCAGGCCTGTACCCACTTGAAAAGTGTGGGCTCTTGGACTTGGCTGCCTGACACGTCCAGCTGATGTGGGCTGGCCTAGCATCTGCTGCATTCATTGTGTTTAATGCTGCATCCATCTGTTTTCTGTCAAAGCCAGTGCCAACAAATTACTAATCTATTAGAGAAACACGGAAATAAGATTGCACTCCTCATTCCTGGCAATTCCTCTTGTATTTCGCTTGGCTTTTATTTTGCCTTTTTTTTTTTTTTGTGATCTAGGAAAGGTATACGAATAGCTAGTACTTGAGGTATTAAACGCTTAGGAAAAAAGTACATGGATACATGGAAAAACATTGGAACTTGTTTTCCATACTGAGAAAATAGCACTTCCCTGTGCTCTTGGACTTGTATCCCTGGAGATGAATGATTAGGAGCTATTTTAACTCAGCCACATATTTCTGTGGAGAAGATTCCACTGCTTTTTTTTCTGTGTTGTGCTTACGCTGGAGAAGCCAAAACATGAAAGAAGAGATTTTTTTGTCCCAATTCAAAATAGCATCAAAACAGCAATAGTATTTAGCATTGGTGTTTGCTCCTCCAAGTGTGCTGCTGAACTGCACTTTGTAGAGCCAAACTGACAAAACAAATTGGCTTTATGTAAATCAGACTGACAGTAGCTCCCAGTGATTATGGATATCAGGTCTGCTAGTGCAGGGAGTGAATTTGCTTCACTTTGGAAGCAGTGTTTCTAATAGCATGTACATAAACACACTAACTGGCTGGGTATAGTCCTTGAGCCCACATACACTCCATCTTACTGTATTGCCCTTTTCTTGCAGATAGAACAGGGAAACGAGCAACATCTGAGTTCCGTGTTGCAGGTTGACCAATGAGCCTTTCAATTTGTGGGCACAGCTGTTGGGTTGGAGGTGTGGCTAGAGTAGGTCTCAGCAGACAAACTGTGGCTGCAAGCGGTGGCTTGCTGAACGGAAAATGGTCAGTAGGCAGCAGCCTCTGAGCCTGGAGGAGGAGGAGGAGGAGAAATGACAGGGCGGTCTGAAGGCAGCAAACAGCTGAGTCTGAAGCCTTTCATCTCTGCTAAACCGCGTATCGGGGATCCTTCTGTGAAAAAGCCGCACGCACAATTTGGGTTTCTAAAACAGAAGTGAAGCATTGTTCCATTTCCTTGGAAAGCATAGGTCACACATGTTTTTGCTGAAGAGAACTTGTACCAGAGTGAGTCAGTTGCTGGGTGGGGAGGAGGGGAGAATTCGCCAAAGCGCAGCAGCAGGAGCGTATGAATTAATTATGCATGTGTTCAAATGCCAAATGCATATATTTACTTTAAATATAAACAGGAGTTGCATGCCAGCAACTCCTCTGCCTGGTAGCTCAGGCCTGAGGAGAGAGGAGGCTGATTTCCACGCTCAGGAAGTCTGTTGCCTGCTGCCTTCACATGAGCGTGGGAATAGCTGGGAGCACTCAGGAAACTGCTCAGCGGCATCCCGCAGGGGGGGAATGGGTCGTGTTTCCACTAAGCTGGATGAGATGGAAATAAAGACAAGTCAGAACTGATGACTGAAGCAGTGTAATACAATCCATTTCTTAAAATACTTTTCTGTCATATCTTTGCTTTTTTTTTTTTTCCTTTCTCATGCTGTTCGAGTTTGTTTTTAAAACAGAATACCAAACACTTGTTTTTTCTTAGCTTTCAATATGATAAAAAAGTCAGTACTCACATTATTTAAGCTGCTGTTGTGAGTGGTGCAGTTTGTTTCTGTCACAACAGAGATTGGGCTTAGGCAGGTTTTCATGCCATCCTCTATAGTGGAGCACCTGTTTATATTATCAGCTTTGGGGTATTGATGATTACTTTTTTAACACCAGCTTTCCCAGAAGAGGTGCGCAGTGAGCTAACCCGCCTCCTGCTGGCAGAGCCAGGCTTTGCACTTAGCAGGGTAGGGAGGGAGAGGGAATATTCCTAGGGGCCTGGCAAGTGGTCAGTCTGAAACATCTCTGGCAGAAATGGACGGAATGACTAGGTGCAAGGATCCAGTGAGAATAACCCATTGTAGAAATTTCAGGAAGATGAAGAATGATAACATGAAATTACAAAAATAAGGTTCTCTCTTGAGCTTTTGTAATGAGTTCTTACAAGCCACACATCTCTGCTGCACAAAGCATTTTTTACTGTGTGCTGTGTTGTTAAACCTCTGGAGGCTGTGGTTTTCTGTATTTGCTGTTATCCCATGACATTTATTAGGCAGAAAATGCTTGAGGGTACGTGAAAGTCAGGGTCATGGGATAATTCAGGTTGGAAGGGTGCTCAGGAGATTTTCTAGGCCAACCTTGTATTGAAATTAGGGTCAGGCATAAGATCAGAGCAGGTTAGGGCTTTATCCTGCTCTTGAAAATCATCAAGGAGGATGTCTGAACAACCTCCTTGGGTTGCTTGTTCCGTTGTGTGCCTGTCCTCACAGTGAAAAAGCTGTGCTGTATGGTTCACTTCAATTCATGTATGTAACTTTTACAGCTACTAACTTCCTAAATAGAAATAGTTGCTCAAAAATTTAATGCTATTCTCTGTACTTTTTATCATTTTGTTCAGGAAACTACTCCAGACCACCAACATACAGTGGCGTGCCCAACACAAGCTACAGTGGCCCTGGACCCGGCATGGGTATAAATGCCAACAGCCAGATGCATGGACAGGGGCCAAGCCAGCCCTGTGGTACCATGCCCCTCGGACGGATGTCATCAGCTGGGATGCAGAGCAGACCATTTCCTGGAAACATGAGCAGTATGACCCCCAACTCTCCTGGCATGTCTCAGCAGGGAGGCCCCGGAATGGGCCCACCCATGCCAACTGTGAACCGTAAGGCACAGGAGGCGGCTGCTGCAGTGATGCAGGCTGCTGCAAACTCCGCTCAGAGCAGGTATGCAACCAGGTGAAAGGAGCTGAAATGAATGGCAACATTTTTCTCGCCATTTCTGAAGTAACTGCTGTAGAAGTGCATGCATATGCATTTAAAGATGTTTTGTCTGTGCCCATCTCTGGGAGGAGTAGGTGTATGGGAGGAATACTTTTCTTTAAATGCAAGGGGAAAGCATACTATTGTGCAATTGAATTACCCTCTCAAAAAACAGCTGTGACAATGAAGATGACAACTACTTCCATGTTGGTTCTTGGCACAGTAGACTTAAAGAAAACCCACAAGGTTGTGGTGACATTAGGAGTTGAAAACAAGTCCTGTACAACCTGAAACCAATGAGCTGTGTATTTGTATTTGATCTCCGCTGGGAAGAGGTCAGCATGTCCTCTGTAGTTATCTGGAGTTGGTCACTGCCATTTATGCATCCATAAAAGAGAACCCGTACTTTCAGACTTACGGAGACTGGAGCCGCTGCCTGGCTTCTTGTCTCTTCTCCTCACAGCATTAACTGCATGTTGCCACTTATGTGTGGATTTTGGCAACGGCATTTTTCTTTCCATGGCTATTCTCAAGATGACTGAATACTGAATACTTGTGAAATCATATTTTCTGGGAAATTTTTCAGATGAAGTAATTTCTGCATTTCACTGGAATGAAATAATTCCTGGTGTTTTTATTATCTTTTTTTTTTCTGTTGAGAGAAGTTCCATTACATTTGAGATTACACAAAGCTGGTTCCATTGTTCTGGTAAACAAGTTTGTGTGTGTGTATACTGAGCATCTTGCATTTATTTATGCATACACATACACTTATACGGATACAGGTATAAGGGGCCTACAGGAAAGCTGGAGAGGGACTTTTTATAAGGTTTTTTATAGTTTTGGAAGTAGCAACAGGATGAAGGGAAATGGCTTTAAAATGGAAGAGGCAGATTTAGACTAGATATTAGGAAGAAATTCTTTACTGTGAGGGTGGTGAGACACTGGAACAGGTTGCCCAGAGAGGTTGTAGATGCCCCCTGCCTAGAAGCATTCAAGGTCAGGCTAGGTGGGGCTCTGAGCAACCTGGTCAAGAGGGATGAGACCCTGTCAATAGCAGGGGGTTGGAACTAGATGATCTTAAAGGTCCCTTCCGACTCAAAGCACTCTATGATTCTGTGATTTATCAATCAAGGCCGTTGTTTCTGGATACAAGAGTTTATGAGATTCCTGGACACAATATAGAAACAAAAATAGGAAGCTAATGCGTCCCTCTCTTCACTTTCTTGTTTTATAAGTTTGGAAGGCAGGTGGCTTCCATTGATAAGGAATAGGAAACTTCTGAAATGCTAACAGTAAATTTAGCATACCTCGTATTCTTCTTCAGTAAGTATCACACTCCCTTAAAACCGAGACTGCGCCTATAGATACCTGTGAAGCAAAAGTTATCTCTAGTTTGTTGGCTTTTCCAGTGAATCTGTCTAGTTGAGTTTACAGAACTCTGATTCTGGACTGCCTGTTAGGCTGCAAACTGATAGGTCAGGCAGGAAGGAATAAATGGGCCATTGCTTTAGCTGCAGGGAAACTGTCTGTTTAATCACATAATGAGGGAAAGGACACGTCTTTACGAGGCTTGGTTTGTTCTAAGCGTAAGGTGTTCAGTTGTGATTCAGCTTACACTGAGCATAGTGTATGTTGTTTGATCAAAAACTAAATTAAGAGATCACCACACCTATCTCACATTTTCATTCCAAGCCAGTTTTGTAAAGATGCTTTTGGATTCTAGCTTTGTGTGGGCAAAAGTGCACCAATTCAGAGCCATGACATCACATAACACCCGTTCCAGAGATCCAGCACTTGTTAACAGACTGCAGTCATCAAATACCTTTTGCAAATACTGGCAAAAGGGTTATTTGTAAACTGCAAATTTCGTGAAGCCCCTCTAATGCCACAAGGTTACAGACATGCTGTTTTCCCCTTGATCTCTAGTCAATTGTAGGAGCAATAATGGCTTTCAGCTGTTCCTGCAAGTCCTCCTTCCGTTGTCTATGGAAGGAGTGTACTTGACAGCAATCTGTATTTCTGATACAGAGCAAATCTGAAGAGGATGTTTTTTGTTCTGCTTTAGGCCACCATACATTAAGTTGCTTGCTTACCCCAGCCAGTCTGGGGCTGGCAGATGCCCCATGTTTTCTTCACAGCATGCCAGCAATGGCTATGCTCAGATTCCCTTGAGGCACCAGCCTGACCACTACAGGCTCATGTTTACAGGTCATGTAAACTGGACTTGCTACATGACCCTGGCTATGTTTTTAATATTTATGAGCATGCAGTCTGTCTGCTGAAGAAATATAAAAATCATGTGATTCACAGATACTTGCGTTATAGAAGGGATTTTCATTTTTCATTTTCTTTTTACTAAATTCACTTATTCACACATGTTGTACATGGTTTTCGGCATGGCTTTATTTCTTGCCTGAGAGGGAAATGAAGAAGCTTGTCACTGAGAAAGAATGGGATGCTCTTCTCTCCTCATCCTCCCCTCCATCCAACAACATCTCTCTCCCCTTGTTGTCGATGTTTTCACCTCACAGCTGTGCTGCACGATGTCATTCTTCTGACTTCTTCCTGCTACTGTCACTGGGGCCTCAGTGAGCCACCCCCCGAAGTGTGATGCCTTTCTGACTGGTGATTTACTGCCGAAGTGATTATGGGATTTCTTAATGGGATTTTCAGAGAAGTTTTGTTATGTTGTAATTGAGCATACTTGTGTTTGAAATATTTGTTAGTCACTAGGAGGATTTTAAGAAGCACCAAGTATTCAGTCCAAAAAATTCCCTGAAACATAGCTACATTTTTTTTTCAGCAGTGTCCTTCCCATTGTTGAGTACCGGTATTATAAGTTAAATCACTAGGAAAATATAACTACAGTGGCCTGTTGCTTGCTTATGACCTAGTCTAGCTTCACCTGAGATTCGGTTTCATGGACTTTGCCATCATCATGTTACTTCAGTTACTGCTTCCCTAGGAAATGTCTAATATCCAACCTACTGCTGCCTTCATAGTTATCGACAAGTTTTAATCACCATTGTTTTATAGCTGCTTTTGTTTGTGTCACATTTATTTGCATTAATAACAGTATTCACATATGTGTACATGATAAAGTGAAAAGCAAAACAAAAAATTAGAACAGAAGTCTACTGGCTCTTTGGTTTAAAAAGCAAAAGTCAGTGAAATGGGAGAAGACTTGCACCATGCTATTTTCTCTTAATCGAAAGATGTCTACTTTTATATGCCAAAACGCATTAATAGCATCCAACCTTTTTATGTCTTGAGTTGATAAGATTCAGCTGTGAAGTTCACAAACTGTTGGAGTGTTACTACCATACAACACACCCCTCTATGTGCAGTTGAAGGGAAGATGAAATGGTTGTGTCTGAGTCATGGTTACACAGCAGTATTTCTGTACGAGTTGGTTGTGATCCCCTTCAGGGTCAAGTTGTTGAATCAGTAGCCAAGTATCAATAAGGAAAAATAGTTTATCTTCAGCTGCTAATCCACAAATCTGTCCTTTACCAACACAGGATTCTCGTGTAGACACAGAAAGCTGGTTTGCCTCTGCATTGCCAAGCCACATTAAGTAGCTGTGTAGAATGAATTTAAGTGGCATGCATCAGAATGAAATCGCTTTCACTGGGGCTGAAAATCACTGTTATTTAAGCAGGGCTAAATGATCAAGATGTGTGTCAACTGGTTATACCTAGGGTATCATTCTTTGCAGGCTGCCACCAATTTAATTAGGAAAGATAAAAACATGAAAATAGAAGCAGTGGCTGTGGAAGATAGTAGGTTTACACCATTTGAGTTAGCCTTTGACCTCATCAGGAGATCAGTTCTATGTTAAGCTTGGATTACTTCCTACAGCTACAGAATACTTTTCTGTAACCTAAAATCTTACGATGTACTAGTATACACAGGGCAGCATTTCCAAATGAGATTTCACTTATCAGGCTAAAAGAATGAGAAGTCTTTCTTTCAGAATTCTCTTTGTTGAACCAGTGGTATCTGTGGCATCACACTGCCAAAGATATTTAGGCTTAGTCTGGCTAACAGTTTACATTAGGAAACGCGAAATAACTAATACACTGTGTTTAAACTCTTATTTTCAAGAAGGCAGTCTAGAAGAACTGCAAGGTAGTGTTTTTCATACTGTATCTGTCTTAGTCACAATACACCCGTTGACTGATAAGGACTGTATTCTGAAAGCATAATATATCCACTGAACTCTAAAGAGAGACTTTTGTTAGCTTATGTGAGCGCTGCCCAGGGTACCAGGGCTGGTTCTGCTGCTGGAGGTTACAGCTCAGTGGAGACCTCTGAAGTCTAGATGGTATCAAAATACCGTCTGTTAGCACATTATAGTTGTTACAACAGTAGATGTATTTATGGTGATAGATAAGTATTTTTGTATGTACAGATCTGCAACACAGCGAGTCTTCAGTAAAAGTAAGCAATTTTAAGCAAACAAGATAGCATTTTCTCTGCTAATAGGGATGTGAAAAGCAGCAAAATTAGCCTATATCTTCACAAAATTCTAGCCAGTTTTGAGTTCCTCACTTTGCCCATCTTGAAACTTTTAGGGATTTTGTGTTCACTGTGAGCTTTTGTGTTTACTACAACAGTGCAGACTTCAGAGAACGATTAGGTTGACACTTGAAGTCAACAGACATTTTTGGAGCTGTGTGCTTGTCACCATCATTTTCACTATCTCTCACCAGCAAGGAGTGTCGTTCAGAGCACATTTTCTAAGCAGTTGAAGATGTGACTGTTGCATATGGAAATACAAAACATTATTGCAAAATATCAGCTTTAGGGAGGCTTGGTTCCATACTAGCTTACACATTCAGCTGTATGGCTAAGTGAGCCTTTTGCTGGTGCAACTATCAGTTACCAGTACCTGAACTAAATGAAGTTTTGATGTGCCTACAAGAAGAGCAATCCTATGTTTGAATGCAGTGTCTGTGAACTCAGTGTACTCTGCCTTAATGTGCTTCTTGGGATTGCATATTCCAATTTTGTAAATTAAAGCAATTTTTTTTTAAAGATTGAATTTAGAATTCAATTTCATTGATTTTAGAGGATACAATTTAGACAGAATAGTTTATTAAACTGAGGAATTGGGACCCAGCTTAGATATTTGCAACCTCTGGCCATTTTAAATCCCGGTCTCCAAGCTGCTAAATCTGAGGTACATATTTACATTATTGTTTGCTGCTCCCTATGCCACCTGAGAAATGGTGTTCAGTTTCTGTAGTAATGTACGGTGTAACATTGCTTTGACATATTTTTTGGCACTTTAAAATGTGGCTCTGTCTCAACTGCTCAGCAGTTGTTTCAGCATAATGTGAGCAAAGTGGGTTACAAAGAGATGGGTAATCATAGGTATTACACATACATGTGTGTGCTTTCTGTGATTCTTAAACATAAAAACTCTGAAGTTTCAGGGTAGCTGTAGGGAAGCAAAATTCATAACTTTCAGATTTTTAGTTCACCTGTTGCTTTCCCAGACGAATCCTTAGGAATATAGAGGCCTGGAGATTCTGCTACTTTAAGGCTTCCAGAGCCACAGGACTGACTCTGACTTGAGCTATTCTCCCGAATTCAGGAAGAACAAAAGCTTTAGGATCACGCTAGCTATGGTCTGTAGAGAGCTCACATCGTAGGGGAAGAGGTATTTGGGGCTTACTTATAAGGAGGGTGCGCAGCTGTGTATGAGTAGGTTTTACATCCACCTTTTTATAAAATGAAATCTTAAAATATTTAAGTTACAGGTAAATATACAGATGAAGTATATTAAGTTACAAATATTTTTTCTCCAGTGAAAAGGTACACTGTTCTGTACATTGTTAATGGATTATTGAGCCCATAGTGTCTACATTTGGTGGTGAATGACTGGTTCCCAGTACATGTTCAGGTCAGCGAGAGTAGCTACTACAGCCTCATCATGGTGAACTCAAAAGAATATGGATTAGTTTGCATTCTGTCCCCAAACTGATCTGAAACAACTACGGTGATATTAGAGGATTTCTGTTGTACTGAGAAACGTTTAAAATTAGCGTAAATGAGATAAAACATATATTTTATGTCTTCTTTTTAGCCTCTGTGTGTAAATATGTGCATTCACACTTGCGCGCATACACAGACTAACCTTCCGTCAGCGTTTCTCTACTGCTATGTATGTATAATTCATACTCCGTGTTGCTGGTGCCAGCAGAGCACTTCTTCCATATTATTTTCTCCAACAGCAGGGTAATGCAGCACTTCTGATGGACTAGGAGGTACTGGTGAGGAAATATAGTAATGGACATGGTGCATTAAAATGTCAAAAGGAAAAAGAACGAGGCAGAAATTGCAAATAAATTTTTTAAAAAGAATAATAATATAAATAAAAGACCAAACTCTTTCAGGTATTTTACATCCTAGATCCTGTCAACTCCTATGCAGCATTTTCCAGTCTAGCCTTTTTGATCTTGATACTTTGGGTTTAAAATTCTAATTGTGATTTTAAAAAGCTGTAGTTACCTAGCAGGAAGACTTGAAGTGCTACTGTAAAACTTCACGTCTTTAATCCCTGGAGAGAGCATATATTTTCTATTGTTTTCTCTCTTCCCCTTAAACTCCGAGGTGCTGTTCTCTGCTGGGAAGTGCAGTGGAGTGCAGGAAGGTTAAGTACTCATTCAGGTCTCTTTGCTTATTCAAACCAGGCTACTTCTAGATGAAAGGCTGCCAACTGTGAAATCCCCAAAGTAAACGAGGCTAAGATAGGACTGGGAGGCATAATTGGAGCCAATGCTGGGGTGCCTTATCTGTTGCCTTTGAAATAAGCCCGTAACAGAAAGGCTCTTTCTGCCCAGTCTTTTATTTAACATTCTGTATACAGTTACCGAGGAGGAATCACTTCTGTTCAAATTCAGCCCGTTTCCAATTCTCAAGTCTCAAAACATGGTTTATTTCTCTTCAACACCTCACTCTTCCAAAGAGCTGTGATTTCCTTTAGGGATCATGACAGATCGCAATGAAATGAGCCCCACCTTGCTTTCTGATAGTGCTTTTTGAATTTCAGTCAGTGAAACTCCATTTTGACTTCCAAATTAAAAAAAAAAAAGAAAAAGGCTCCATATAGTTTCAGCTGGATGAAGCAGTATTGCTTCTTGGCCAGAGTGACTGCATGATGATGCTGTGAGCTCTGTGGAGCTGCTGCACTCACACCACCTGAAGTTGGCTACATTTCAGCAACCAGTGGAATATTTTCTTCCTATGCCAAGTTTGTGAGATCTGAGAGGTTAAAGTCCAAATATCAACGATTACTTTAATTGTAATTTCTAATGAGGTTATTAACCAGTATTGACGTTTTTTCT
>JAOWBP010056468.1:0-22500 GCA_028571105.1 Tragopan temminckii
GGAAGGAAGGAAGGAAGGAAGGAAGGAAGGAAGGAAGGAAGGAAGGAAGGAAGGAAGGAAGGAAGGAAAGAAGGAAACTGGATTGGTGGCTTCTGGCCATGGCCAACCCCCAGGGAATGGCAGATGCCTCAGGCGTGAGCAGTGGCAACCCCAGGGCCAATCTTGCCTGGCAGCAGGCTGATTTCCCAGATGCTTTCCTGTGCCACGCTCAGGGCTGCCCCAGCACTCCCCGACCCCCATGGGGACAGCAAGGCACGGAGCAACCGGATACCCAGCACCAGGAGTGGGATGAGCCCAGGTGTTGTATCCCCAGCGATCGCGGGGTGCTTGTCACAGGCTCACGTGCACAGAGTTTAAATAGCCAGTGAGGATTTAAAGGGCTTTTATTTTATCACTCGATTTCCTTTTGCTTCTCGAAACAAAGGATGTACCAATCAATAACGATTTTGTTAAAACTGAATTATCTCTACCATCAACTCGAGCTCTCTAGCGCCCGCCTGAGTCCTCCTCAATCCCGGAGCACCATCTGCCATCTCTGCACCGTCCTCACAGGCTCACGGCGTGCAGCCCTAAAACACCATCCACATCAATTCGATTGGTGTCAAAAGCTCTCGGTCTTCTCGCACCCACCAGTACAGCTGCAGTATTCATCAGATTTTACCACCAGGATTAATGTTATAAAATGTCACTTGCTACAGTAAAATTTATCAACGTTATTATATACCATAGAAACTGCCACCACAGACAAATGCAGTACATTAAAATTTTGTCTAGAGCTCCCCAGAGGAAACATTTGCTGCAATTTGTATAACAGTTTATATATTTATGCTATTTAATGGTACAAAGCAATAATTATGACTTCATTCACTGATAAGCAACGGCATTATATAAATCAGATGCAGATTTAGAACATGCCAGCTTTGTCACTGGCCTACTACTTGTAAATTATGTTGCTGTTAAAAAAAAAAAAATCTAAGCAAATATGAGTTAGCAGCAGGAAGCTAATAATGTGCCTCCAGCTGTTCCAGTTAACCTGCAAATGTGGCCATCTGCACCTCAGGAGAAAAAGAAAAGGAGAGATGGAGGGAGGGAGGAAAAGGGGAGAGAGGAGAGGAGCGGCCGCCAGTGCCGGCACAAAGCCTGGGCCCAGAGCAGTAGGAGTGACCTTGCTCCTTGTGACCAGACAGGCACATATTCAAAATCAGAAAAGTTACCGAGGAATAAAAGACCTTTTCTCCCCTACACCCACAGAAAAAAAAAACAGAGAAGTCTTTTTCACCGTCTTTTTTCTAGAGCAGACTGTCTTTCACCTCTGGGGTTATTATTTACTGCATTGCAGGGCTGCCCAATGAGCAGGTTTTCCTTACAACCTCTGCCTTTCATTTTGACTTTTTAACACCTCTTCACAGACCCATCTTGTATTATTTAAAAAAAAACTAGTGGTCATTGTAAGAGATTTATTCCTGCTTCAGACGGTTTAAAATGGATCCACAGGGCACAAAGGCTGTGCTATCAAACAAGACCGCAATCCTCAGATAGTGATCACAGATCTTCCGCACACAGCAGCTCCAGCACTGCCTTTGGATCTGGGCTGAGTGTCCCTGGGACGTGTGGGCACTGCTCACGCAAACACTGCTCTGTGAGAGACCTCTGTGAAATCTGGGTCATGGGGAACTGTCACAAAATATTCCTTTTGACATTCACCCACAGACAGAAGGAGCAGTGGCTGAAAGTGCGCCTCGCATATGTGGTTACCTTGGTACTTCGACAGCAGTCTCATGCTCAAAATTCCCCAGGATTCTCATTATTAAGGGCCACAACTCCCCTGTGAGACAAGGAAGGCTCGCACTGCACTGCCTAGCCCTGTGGTGCATCAGTAGGCTCAGGACTACCATCATTCTGAAATTAAAGAAACTCACCTTGCTTCTTCGGGTCTTTTTTTTTTCTCTTGGAAACACTGAATTGGCTTTAAAGTGATCAGCTGTGATAGTGCTAAGGTATGTGTTTGATCTTAAAGCTACCTTCAGTTATTTCTCTCTTTAGAAGAGTTTTGTGACCCATTGCTGCTCAGTGCTGACAAGTTCTTGGTGTTCTCAAGTGAAACACCCATTCTGTTGGTACATGCAAAGCAGTTACCGCACATTTTTCCCAAACACTTACACTGCATTTTGATGTTGGTGGATATGATAAAAACTATGACTTGTAAGAGTCTAGAAAACCAGTATTTATAAGAAGCTGGTATGCACCGTGTTAATCAACGTGAAGTGCCAGAAGAACGCCCAGGGAAAGGCATTAGCCATCTCTCCGGAGGAAAACAAGCACTCCAGGTGAACCTGCAGCTTTCTCTGGCTTTTCCAGAAATTGTTTAATCTGGAAATCGCCGCATCTTTGAAAGCAGCTGAGGTAATGCTGAGCTTCCCAGTACCAGAATGTCTGTAACAGCAAAAGCGAATGCTATAGGTGCTGTTGAGTATCCAACATTAATGGGATATTTTGTGTGCCATCACACAGGTCTGGTGTTTCGTGGAATCCCAGTACATTGCATCAAACATCAAGCATCGAGACAGCACACCCATACAGGTGAATAAATCAAACACCCAACACACTCACAGAGCTGTGCATGTCTGCAAAGCGTTTTGGAGGTGACAGAGTTACAAGAAAAATACCTACAAGTTCACACAGATAATGCTGTGACATTTTCATTCCCTCCTTATTGACTTACGTAGCCAGGAGAAATGCAGAATGAATTTTTAAAAGCACTGCGTTTGAAAGAGAACAAAAGTTCATAAAATATGTTAAAGTGCCTTCCATAATACCGGTTTATGTAGCTCTCCACAAAAAATAGGTACTCTAAACCACAGTAGTTAATCCTGACAATTTACAGCCCATCATAACTCATTCCTGCTGTACGGAGGAACCCATCGCTAAGCACAAGTGATCTTGCCATCGCAGATATCTCTGATAGGCAGTACAATGGGATGAGTTTCACAGTGTCAGCCCTAATTTTCAGCCTTGACTTTGATTTCCCTTGCCTTGGTGGGTTCCAGTCAGACCCTCAGTGTTACTCTAATGTAGCTTTTTTGTGGTTTTAATATGAATATTGTGTCAAGGATCTGAGATATTAAGAATGACAATACATTATTATTGCAGCAGGAAAATCTCCAGAGTCCTAGAAGTAGGATTTTGAAAACCACAGTCAAAAATCAATAGTAATCCACAAGAATTCATAAAGGAAACATGTCAGTCAGCAGCTTTGAAGACAAATCTTAAATTTTATCTTAAGCAGGCCAGACAAGCACAAGTCATTTAGGAGACGCAGACAGAGGCGTGAACCCAGCTCTTTGGGCTGTGGGAGGGAGCCCACCTCACCCAGCAGCTCCGGGGCACCGCTGCCCTTCTGTCCATGCCTCGGGGCTGGCCCAGCCTGCAGCCCCATGGCTGTGTGAGCAGGGGGATGCTTGGCTGCATCCCTGGCACCGTCTGCTCCCAGCAGAGGCCCAGCTCCTCCCTCTAAAGCAACCGTCCTCCAGGATGTAGGGGAAAAGCAGCTCATCTGCACTCCCTGATAAATGTGATAATGAGAAGAAATGCTAAGAATCGTACATGTGAGCCTTTGATGAATTCACAGCCAGACATCTGTTTGCAAGGTAGCTGGCTCATGTGCTCCCTTCAGCAACAGAACTTATTATTGCTTGGTTTTGATTTACAGAACCAGAAATATCCCTCACATTAATTAATTTGAACACTTTATTTGTGTACAGCACTGCACGCACCAACAGAGTCACCAAAGCGCCCCAGCCCTCCTCTAGGAAGAAGCCTGCTTAACCCTGCAGACAGCAGAAGGCAGCACAGGGGAAGCAAGGCAACGCACACAGCCAGCCTCTACATGGGGAGCGCAGCATGGGAGCAGGTACGTCAGCACAGTCTTACAGCTTGCTCTCCTCAGTCACATCCCTCAGCTCCACTACGACTTCGAAAGAAGTTTTTGAAAGGAAAAACAAGCTGCAAGGAGCTGGAGATGAACGGCGTTGCTCTCTTATGCAAGAATATGTAGCAGCACTCAGAGGGAGAGAGATCTTCTTCTGGCCCTCCGTCCTGCACAATTTGCACTGCACAAAGGCTGGGTTTGACTCACAAAGGAGGAGACCTTACAAGCAAAGGAAGCACATAGTGTTTTGAGTCCAAATCCAGTAAGACATCAAGAGTCGGTCTAATGCTTTCACTACTTCCCTACAGCCCAGACAGCCCATATGCTTTGCCACCGCTGCTCAGAACACCCTCCAAAATACCTGCTATATTTTGGAGGGGAAAGGCCAGAAGATCTAGCTCTGATGGAGGCATGGGACTTCCAGCCTTTCTTAGGAGACTTCAAAACTGTTTTAAAGGAAAGTATATCGAGTTCCCTGACTGAGTGACACAGGGCCACCTTTTAAAGGCCAAGGAGGATCTATCTGTTAGTGATGGCACCAAGCTCTTCTGCAGTGCCCAAATCCCCTGCCTTCAGCAGCATTTGTGGCCCAGGCTGCAGGGAATGCCAATGGAAGCTGCAGCAGTCCTTCAGGGCAACGGCCAGGCATGGTTTGCTGCATGTGTGCTGTTTATTATGCATATTATTTATTAATTTATGTAAATCAGTAGACTGCATGACCAAAAGCATGCGATCAGCAACAAGGGGCATCCAAGCCTGCAGGAGAGGCCAGATCCAAAATTGGTTTCAGTCTTCGAAAGATAATTTTTTTTCTTTTTTTTTAAACCAATTCCAGTGAATCTTGGTTCAGGCCCTGCAGGCACTTCGAGGAGCTGCTTTCACTGCAGTAGTCACAGCAGAGGTAGCTGAAATCTCCATTACAATAGCTCTGTCACAGGTACTGCAGGAAGACAAATTCATATAGGGAGCCCTATTGATACTTGATTTGTTAGATCTCAATTGCAGAAGTCTCCAAAGTGCAATGTTACAGTACTAAAAAATCAGTCGAGCGTATATTCACCACTCACTGTATGTTTCAAGCCCAAATGCAAAGGATCAGTTCTCCTCTCCCAGGGCATAAACCTCTACAATATGTAACCAGTACTGACCTACAAGACAAAATCTTATCAAAGCTTTTTGTGTGTGTTTTGCTTTCAAGGTAAAAAATAATAATAATAAAAAAAAATGTACACCATCAATCCAAAGACAGCTGAAAATCAGCACTCTGGCACTCACTGCTGTTCGGCTGTGCTTCCCCCACTGCCTGCACCTATTTGTTTCTGAGACTACAGCACCCACTTCCAGAATGATGAGAATGAGGCAAACTAGGAATAGCCTCACTAGAGCAAACACCCCTACATTGATGAAAAAAAACTCAGCACTGGACTCACACCCTGGGATGTTCTCAAAAATCTGACAGATCAGTTAGTGCTGAATTCTCAATCTGCCATAGTTACCAGATGCGAGTCGGAAGGGCATTAAAAGACAATAGATGTGCTAATATCTCCTAACCAAAGTTATAAAATGTCCTGATAAAAGTAACATTTCTAAGACATCCCAAAGCAAAAATTCCTCTTGAATCTGAGTTTGTTGGTTGTTTTTTATTTTTTGCTGAATCATTTGTTTTTTCTCTCTTCTTCAGCTCTTGGAGCTAAACTCCCCATCCTAAGATGCTCATTGTCAATAAACACTGTGGAAATACACATCAATAAGGGGATCAGCAAAATTATCTGCTTGCAGTTACTGCCTTATCCACAAGAGAGCACAGTAACCTGAGTGCATCCCAATTCCTTTGTAAATGCCTAGAGTACATACAGAGCACCGCATAACTCAAAAATTATAATTAAAATGTCTTAGCTCCTGTATTTATAGTAACATTTAAACTACTGTGCTTTCTTGAAGTCAGAGTCATTTACTTGAGAACAGCACACTTTATGGTGAACAGATCTTTGAAATTATACCACGGGGATATGGCACAGCCACATGTAACTCAATATATGTCAACAGCTGTAAAAATATTGGTAGGAGAAGGGAAGAAAAAGCCATGAGCACAGATCAAGTGCCCTGTCTCTCACATCTGACTGTTTTCAGATTCTCCCTCCCTCCTCCTCTCCCTGCCCCCCCTCCCCAAATAATTGGGCAATTTTGGTGCAAGCTGTCATAAAAGCCAAGCCTTCTTTGAGGTTGAATGATCAAAAAGGTTATAAATGAAAATGATTTCAATGTTGGAGGCCTAGCGAGTGACCAAGGCACTTTCTGTAGCAGAAGGGTTTGTTCTAATCTTACCAACTGCACGCTTTCGTCAGAGCATATTCCTAGGGAGTTCACAGCTCCCCAGGGCGAAGCTACAGTAAATTCTGACTAATCCCCTCTGCATACAAATGAGCCCCTGGTAAGAGAAACTGCAGGGTCAGACAGCTTATGCACAGCACTGATTCTCCAGGTCTGTGCCTTCGGCAAAGCAAACAAAATGGCACTGTATTTTGATATTTTTTTTCTCAATGGGACAAGGCTCTCAAAAAACAAAGGCGTAAATCCAAAAATGCTGGAGAGGCGAAGGAAGAGGGGAAGGCAGCATAGAGGGAAGAGAGTCCCTCTCCTCCCACATACCCAGGCAGACGGGCAAATAGCCCATATCAGCTGTTTAAAAAATTAATGAATTTAAACTTTTGCTTGATTAAAGGTGTGGTGGACTTGGACTAAAACTTAATGTAAAAGGAACATGGACACGAGATAAAATATTCATTAGCCTATTATAAAATAGCCAGATCTAATCCTACATCTTCATTGGCCGGCATCACCATATCAAGACACTATAGAGCACAGAGCCATTTATATTCATTCCCTGGCATTTCAAGCAAGTCTTTAAATGTTAAAGCCTGCACCTATTGTTGCTTTAAAAGTCGTAAGTGTTGCTCAGTACATGACGTGATTAATTTTTCCTGCTGTGCATTATTTAATCACAAAGTACGTATCTGTCACAATCATCACCTCTTCATCATATGGGATTCTCCTGTTTCACCCGTTTCTTTGATGTGCCTGGAGGCAGTGCAGTAGGAACCGCTGGAGCTGATGGCACCAAGCAGCCCAGTGCTGAATGGGAGCTTCTGGGTGCCTCTCCCAGGGAGCCCTGCTCTTCCAGGTGAGATCATGGGGCACCCAGAGCTCCCAGTGGCAGCCTCCCAGAGCTCTTCTTTCTTCAGACCTGTATTGTGTTTGGATATACACCGAGCCTGGGATGGCCACGCTCTGCATCCATTTCATATAGCTCAGCAAAGATACCAATCTGTGACCTTGCCTGCAGCTTTATAATATGCAATCTTCACATATTCCCATTTAATATAGATATGTAGTAAAAGTGTAGATTTTGGTTCAACTTTGTAGTCTCAAATTTGGGGTTTCTTGGAGATAATTCTGCAAACTATAACAACATTTGAATGCTCTACAAATCAAACTTGGAAGTTTTGGGTTAGATTCCTCCTTAAATATATCCTTCATTACTTTCTATGCTCAAGAATGACTTGGTTGAACTTCGCAAGCTCACTCCAAAATTTTCCAGATAAAATAAACGGTATACTCTGGTGGTATTAAAAATAACATCACCTAGCAAACCCAAGGTGCTGGCTGCAGAAATGCTGCTGGAAAGCCAATGTGATGGAGCCTTAGCAGGGCACAGGGAGGGATCTGCTGTGAGCATGCTCTGCCTCCGTGCTGGAGAGTGGGGAAACAGGGGTGCTGTGAGCCTGACATGCCCAGGAGAGGAGCACAGGGTGACCTATGAGCTCCTCCAGCCTCCTCCAGCATTCCTGGGGGGGAACATCCTGCTGTGGCAGGGCCTCCTGCAGGTAAAGAAGGCGTTCTTGAGCAGCAGCACTCCCGCCTACATGCCACGAGAAAACTTCAACGTTTTGAGCTGCTCCACAGCCATAAGGAATTGCAGTCTATAAATGGCACCATGCACTGGAGAGGGAAGCGTGGGCCACTCCATGGGAAAAATGTCTCCCATCGCAATCAGGAAACTGTATTAGAGGGATGACCCTCTGACACAAAGCACAAATCTATCAGTTTACCACTTTTTGCATGCTTCTGGTATTTATCTGTTCTGCACTCCCAACTCACCTTTTAATTAGACAAACTCTCATGAAAGTCAACAAGAGTTCTGTCTGACTGAGGGCTGTGTTAAAGCATAATTGGATCATAATTCCAGAGGTAACGAAGGATAAAATGTACCTCTGCACAGGCACCAAGAGTCAGCACCTCGGGAAGTTTAAGATGTGGTGTTCTGGGGGCACTGTACAGATCTCCCCAGGGAGGAAGCACTGAGCTCCTCCACCTGCAGGCCCAAGCACATGGCCAGGAGAGCACGTGGCTAACGACTTGTGCCACTGCCCGGCCATGTGAGTCGGAAGGGATGAGCCAGAACAATAGCAACTGATGGCACCACTCGATGCCACATCATTAGTGAATTCAACAGTAATTCTGAAATAGGGCTAAAATGGTACACATCAGCTGAGATCAATTTTGTAACACACCTGCAAGGCACGGTCAAGCACAGTTATGTTTAAAGGAGAAGCGGATACTAACTTACAATGTAAAGGATGGGATGTTTTGATTCTTCTCCATTTTTACACAAAATAAGGACCGAATAAGCAAACGGCTGAGAGCGTGGTGTCACAGCATGGCAGCTTTACCCGAGAGGCTGAGGCACAAAGCAGCCACGGAACAGGAAGGTGCAGCAGCAGATACCGTACAGTGAGCGCTGTACCTGTGCATTATAAGGACTTACATATTTACAATTCTGAGAGCAAATAAGGCTCCTAAGTGACCCGCATGGTGAATTCTCTTTTAGAAAGGGAGAAGTCGCTGAGAGCCAAGTTCTTGATGCAGAATTCCTGGACACAGTTTCCAACTATTCCAATCAAGCAGCTCTGTGGTTGGGCTGGGATTTCAAACTTGCCACAGTATGAAGTCCAGTTTGGGCTATATTCCCTTCCCTCGCTCAGCTTGATGAAGGCTTCCCCGCAAAATCAAAAGGCTTACTGTCAAGTTTTCGATTGGTCTGGGCCTCATGCTATCATATGTGTGGTGATGGCAAGGAATATGAATGCGGCTCTGGCTCCACCATGGGGCCTTGAGGTTTCGTCCAATTCATCCAGGGACCTTATGAAAGTAGAGCGGGTCTCTTTTCATGTATATTCCGACTGCTGAAATTCCCTAGATGCACTGCAGTGTGCAAACGCGGTGTAAAAAAGAACAATAGCTTGAGAAAAACTGAGGCAAGTCTACTGAGTCTGCTTAAGATAAACCAGCCGAGCTAATGCGAAAAAACCTGACAGCCATTCTTCTGCATTCATAACTTAATGAAAATAAAGCCTTTCACAAGTAGAGAATGCTTCTGCATGTTAGTGCATGTAGAACTGCCATGTTAACCTATAAAAATTGTTGCAAGTCTCCAAAATGTAAATATATACTATTCAGCCCCTCATGTGTTCAGATGAGATTAGATCAGTACAGATACTCTGAACCTCTCAAAAACGTATTAATTCTTCTTGCACACCGATTCATTCACCTACCAACATTTATGTAGGAAGCACTCTATGGTAGAAACAAGTTAACACAGAACTGAAATTACACACTGATACAGATTATAGTGTACCATTCCTAAAGTGAGTGAGGAAAATTCAGAAGAACTCAAGCTATTGTTCCAAGTAACAGCTGCTAAGAAGCTAAATATTTTTGTCAGGATTTCTTCTTGTTTGTTTAAAATTGCTGATCATACTGTACAATGTTCCTTTCTGGAAGGGCATTAGAACATAATCAAGCTTCATTTCCACTGGTTGCAATATACTCTGTATTTCTGGCACATAAAGCGTTTAACTGCACTGTATGTAACTTAATTTTCCTATCAAGGAACTTTGTAAGGCATGTATTTGTTGCAATTACATTAACTAAGAACATTCATCACACTGGTTTCAAAATCAGGAGTAGAAAATAATGCTCAGTATTTAGCTCTTCATAAATTCTGATATTCAGCTCTTTATAAGCGCTTTATCCGATTTCTTTTCCAGCACTGGACTCTTACTAACCTTGTTTTACAAGCAGCTGGAAGTCTTGCCGTTCCAGGAGTTTTGCAGGGGCTGGTAAAGGTGATTTATTTGACTCTACTTTAGGCCAAAAGCACATACGTGCCCCGTGTTCACCAAAGCAAGTGAAGACCGAGTTATCACTCACTCCACACAGAGCAGGAAGCTCAATACATACATCTCTAATTTGCCACTGTTTAATTTAATATTGCTGTTTAATTCACAGCAATAGCCAAGTAGAAGGCTTTCTTTTTGAGTTACTTCTTCTATACTTTAGAGATGATTACTGACTTTGCATTAAGTCTACATTGCCACGCAAGTAAAAACCTTCTCTCACTACTGCCAACACAAGTACATAATACTAAATAAAAGGAAATGTGCCTATGTGTACACTCATGCAGCACACCATAGAGAAGTATCACCTCAGAAATACATATGTTTAGAACAGCTCCAATTAGAATAAATCCATGTGTCAAACTTCAGATCTAAGGTTCCAAACAAAATTACTATTTCTGCTTTGAGTATTCTTGAAGATCACTCACTTGGTCCATCTACTGCTGGAACACTGACACTCATAGTATGAGCCAAAAACAGACCTTACTAGCTTTACCATATCTTTCACCTCATTATGAACATTCATTTATAACAAAAGCTATCCCCAGTTTACATAACAAATAGGTTTATGTACACTGACTAATATTGGATGGTGCTGAAAAAATGCTGGATAGTTTTGCATAAGTAACGACAGGCACCTATGGTATCAACCTAATTAATTACTAATAGCGTTCTTTAACAGAAGAAATCAAGTTCTTTATTCTGCAGTCCTTTCCCAAATGAGACTGTTACTTTAGTAACCAAGAGTTGTCATATTGTTTTCAATGGTATCACGATAAATCCTGGTGGTATACTCCACTTCCCACTATGAGCCTTCCCTTTCTGCCAAGCTGGAAATTCATTATGCACTATACATGAGAAAGCAAGCAAGAGGGCATACTTTCAAATTCATATCATACATTTCTGATAAGAACTGAAACACTGTGGCATCTGAACTCCAACAAATTATTCATGCCACACACTATATACAGACATAAGTCAGTATTTTAAACAAATATTTTTGAATATTTTATTTTAAACAGACCAGGGACAAATCTGGTTTTGGTGCATGTGGGTGATACCCTGAGACAAACATTCAGTTAACTGCAAGTAAGAGGGGCAGATTGGTTGCAACCATACAGGTAAAATAAATGAAAAACGGGTACAAAAGTCCTCAGAAGCCAAAGTATGTGATATAATTAATTCATATTCTTTGCTCACTTTTTCATGAATGACCCTCTGCATTAAGAATTGAAAAGCCACTTGAAAGCCAGCATGTACCAAGGACACAACAGCTCCTCTTGGTTAGCAGAAGACAACCGAGAGGCACGGGTTCACGTATGCTCCTGGGCCAGAATGTGGCCGAATGATGGCAGTCCTGTTGTAAGCAGCAGGAGTCGAGACCTGCAGCACAAATTCTCCCATTGGAGGGCTGGGAGAGATGGTGGGCTCATGGGGTTCCTGGAACCCACCTGGCAAATGGGGGCTGCCTCTACCTCCATGCAGCCTGGGAGTAAGAGTACAGGCCACAAAGACTGCTGTTCTTCCAAATGCCTCCCCACTAACTGCAGATTTACACGGGTGTGCTCCCCAGGGCAGGGCAATGCTTTGAGCTCAGTGTCAGCACAAGAAAGTTGTGTGAGCTGATCACTAGGATGTGCATCAGTTTTGCAGAGAGTGAGAGGCAAGTACAGGAAAAAAAGGATTGTTTTGACAGTACCAGCAAGCAACAGCCTCTGCCCGGCCATGCTCCTTCGTGGTCCTTGAAAGTCACCCCCCTACCTTCAAAGCCGGACCGCTGAAGCAAAAACCTGCTGCACAACTAACTCCTGCCCATATTTGATTAATAACCAGATGTCTCATTTTAAAATACGACTTTTCTTTAAGTTACATCCTTTTCTTCAGTTTTCAGTTGGAAACTTGGCCTAAATGACAGCTGTGTAGGCCTCACCCCAGCTCGGCTCAGCGGGAGCTCTAATGTACTTCATTCTGGGGCTGGGAGCTGCTTTTAATCTATCAGCACGACTCCGCAGCTGCTGTAAGCTAGCTGAAAATTGTCTGCATACACAGGGTTTAAAATTTTGTAACCCTTTTGGTGCAACGCGCATTCAGGCAGGAACTGAGAGCCACCACGCTCTCTGGAGAGCTGGAGGAACGCTGGAGACAGCCGTCGGCAGGCCGGGGAGGGCAAGGCTGAGAGCTCCAAGCAGATGCACAGCCTTCCTGAGTTCACAAGTTCAAACACCAATTTCCAGTAACTGTTGGAATGGATTTAGCTTGGTTGCAAGTCTGCAAGTTGGAGTACAAGTCGGGCAAATAAATATTCCAGCTCTACACTAGATGCTTTAGCAATTAAAAACATCTCTGCATATTTTTAATAGTTACTTGCTTGTAATTAGCCTCTTGTTTACAGTTTTTAAGAAATTGAATAAACATTATATCCTCTTCCATGAAAGTATGCCGAAAAGCATTTACTTCACATGTGCAAAACAAACTTTAAATACTCACCAAGTAAAATGGAACTGTGCAGAAGTGTTAAATCTGCTACTGCCATCAGCAGAAACTACCCACATACAGTAACTCAGCGTCATCTGCTCCAGTGGGACTTGGAGAGGACGGATACGAAACTATTGCCAAATATTTACACTTACAACTCTTACAAAATATCCCGAGTCCCTAGGGGATTAAGCATAATCTCACATGTCAACAACCACCACCAACAAAAACCCTAAGTATGGCTGCAACATGTTTTCACAAAACTTTACTGTGGTGGCTGTCCGAAAGCAGCTCATTGCTCTGGAGCAAGCAAAGCCAATGTAGCTCCTGCTCTGCCAGACCAGGGCGCTGCAGCTGCTCATGCTCCTGCACTGCTCAAGGTTCAGCACAGAAGGGTTTCAGCCTGTGTGCAGAGAACCAGCAGCTCCACATGGCTGCTGGAGGCTCATGGGGATGCTGTGCCAATATCCCACAGAGTGAGCTGCACACACATGGGGCAGCTTCCAAAAAGCTTAAGGAATTTCAACTGCAGCTAACTTAATGGAGACTTTCACAAGCCTACTTGAAGAGCACTCCCATGCTACCCTACCACCTTCATCAAGCACTGGAGATAGACAACAAAAATGAAATAATAAAAAGTGAAGACCTGTTCCACATCTTACAGTTACCGTTTCTCCAAGGAGGAAGCCCATTGCTGTGCTGTTCCGAAAGCACAGGGCTCCTGCAGCCTGGGAGGCCGGCACCAGGAGCGTGGGGCTGCCTGTGCCCGTAAGGAGCTCTGCTCTTGCCACTGGTGCCAAGGCTGTGGGCTGGCAGCTGCCCACTCCCCACTCATCTTGGCAGCGCCCTCCTCCAGGGACATGAGGGGCCCCTTCTCGCACTAACTTTGCTTTTTTTTGTATTTGCTAACTTCTTTTCTTCCTCGCTCTGTGTGCTAATTGCCCTTCTCTGCTGAGGTCACTTGGGTTTGCCTTTGTGCCAAATCCTTTTGTTCCAGCTGGTGGTCTATTTGGCCTGGTCGAACCTTTATACTTGACTTTAATTTATTGTGTGATTTCATTGCGCGGTGCTTGCAGACTGACCAAGTGGCCCATTACAAAGGCATTAAATTCTCTGCAGCTCTGCACACGTGTACACAAACACACACCTCCTTCCCACAGCGCACTTCCTTCCGTGCCATCTGCACTGGGGCAGGGTCCCGCGCTGCGGAAGCTTTGCCGAAGCTCCTCCGTTCTAATGACTGTAATCCACCAGGAGCAGTAAAAGCAGCCAGCACTGTGCCCAGTCCCCCAGCTGCCAAATGTACTGCACACACTGATGAAGGAAGCGAGGAAAGTAACACTGCCTAAAATTCACCTCTGTTCCACACAGCCAAAAAAAAAAAGGCCTTTACGTGCCCACCAGCTTTTTAAAAGGCCAATTCCAAAATCTCAGATTCCTAGAAGAATTGATACAGCAGCAGCTGTATCTCTTTCATTTGAGTAATTATCATATAATTAAGTGCATGAATTACAAGAGAGCCAAGGCATTAAATTAAAATATTTAATGCTTGTAAATCTGAAAATGATTACTGTGCTGATGTGCAGCTACCGAGCAGTGAAGCTAATGGCAACGCGACAGTTCCACCAGCCTGCCATTATTCTGCTCTAGCGCAGAGAAGGCATCAGAATTTTGGAACTCTTTTGCTGGGAATGAAAATTACCTTCAATTCTTTAAACCTAACAACTGATTCTTGGAAACTGTACACCCTAAGTAGGGAAAGAAAAGAGAAAAGCAGAAAAATCTCCGAGCTAAATTGTAATGTTGTATATCACAGCTGCAAAGGGAGGATTAAAAATGGAAATGTCTCATTGAGAATCTTGCAGAAAACTGGAGAGAAGATCCCTTCCCAACATCTTCCTTACCATGGGTCATTTTTCATTACTCAGATGTAGCTTTGTCCAAGCTCAGCCAGCAGTCTGCAGGACTGGGCTTTCAGAAATTCAAATAGAACAGGTAACCAGTGACCTCTGCTCAAGGCATTGTCGCAACCAAACATCTGACAGAAGAAAACCTTGAGATTTCCTGAGATCTGAGGGCAAGCCATTTGCACTTCCCTACAAAAGGCATCACATTAGAATTCTTTCCTAAGGTGCAGTAGAACCAGTCCTGCTTTCCCAGCATGTCATTTCTATATGCATAAATAAGCTGGGAATGGACACTGCCTTAGCACAGGAGACAGCCATAGGCAGTGCAGGAGCTGGGCCTGTGCCAGATCCCTGCAGGTCTCCAGGTGCTGAGATAGATTCGGGGACATTTCTGTGCCGGAGGTGTCCTCCCACGCCCTTGCTGCCGGAGCAGCCCTGGGGACTGCACTGAGCCAGGCTCTGGGGCAGCTCTGCCTCCTGCGCAGGCGGATGGCACCCGCAGCCAGGGCTCAGACATGGCCTTGGTGCATCACCAGGTGCGGGGACTCAACCCGACAGCTCGGCTCTCTACAGACAAGCAAACCAGCAAGAAAACCACAAAGGCAGTAATGCATCTATTGACATAGTAAATGGGACAAGTTATTCAACAAAATGAATTGCTACCAGCAATTCCATGAGATACCACGGGATCCCCTTCGGAAGAAAGCCTTGTAACCACTGTCCTTAAACAGGGAAATATAAATATAGCCAACATTTGCTATCTTCAAAATATATATATAGGCTTCAAAAGTGCCCATAGGCTCTTTGAGCAATTCTGACCAGGACTCCTCCCGAAACATCAGCAGTCACCAAGACCTAAGCACTTGGCAGCCCCAGCCTGTAATTACCGTGGAGGAAGGTGATTCTTAACTTAGGTACCGAACGAATGCCTTCTAATTACAGCAACTGAAAAAAACGAAAGGGCACTTTCAAAGTGTTGCCTAGAGGACATTTGATTCTTTTTAAGAAGAAAGTGGTACAGAAATAGATCTTCTAATGAGAATACTCTTCTCTCAACAACACTTACTACCTTCTGGTCTGCTATCCCAATACTACTGCTAACCTACAGTCCTTTTTGCCAAAATTCTAAATACTTATTTTCTGGGCTCAACTCTCACTTATGTCGTCTCTTAACTTGGAATGACAGCAACAGAACTAAGAGCAGTGAGCGCCTGTCTCAGTGATGCAGCACAGCACAGCTGCTTCTGGCCCACGTGTGTGAAGATGTCTCTTTGCAAGGCGACGTTTTGGCCTGGGCTCTATGAAGGATGGGTCTCCTCTCCATCATCAAATGATGCTCCTTGTTACACAGGTTGAGCAGGGGAAGACATAAACACCCTTGTAAATTCTTAGAGGTAAGTAGATAGGCTAATAACTTGTGTAATCTCCAAAGCACCCGACTTCGGTGTGCTCAATACCTCATAATCACAAGGTGGTAATAAGAAATAGCCACAAGGGAAGAGTAACCTTTTTCGAGTGGTAAGAAAGCCAAGATTTCAGAGTTACAATGTAATTAATTCGCTTTTCAGGAATCAAAACACCCTACAGCAAAAACAAGTTCAACAGACTTGTAATAACATACTATTGTGGTGTTAAATCCTCTTATTCCTCAACAAAAATCTATCCTTCCCACTTTGTCTCGCCTGCGAAATCCCTGACTCAGGCTGCAACAATCTCCTGCCTTAACTACTGCCTTTCCCTCTGCCTTGCTCTCCCTGCATCTCAGGCCTACAGTCCCTACAGGACGGAGGTGCTCACGCCAGGACCATCTCACTGCCCCTGGCTCTCTCTCTGCTGTCATCCCACCCAGTAATCCTTTCCTGGATTCAATCTGCCTCACACACTCCAAGTTTAGATTCTTCTGAACTTAAAAAGTGCAACAACTTCTTGCTAAACCAACACCCTGACCACACCTGAATGCCTTAGCACTAGGTTCCAGCTCAACTTCCTTAGGACTTGCATTGTATCCCACTGCTGCCAATATTCTGCAACTATAATCCCAATGAAGTGGAGCAAAACCAACCTGCATTGGATTTGGAAACCAGTGTGAGACACAGCAGGATCGGGTCGCCCACCCTGACAATATCACCACACCTGGCAGGTGCCCACACAGGGCACTCCAACACCTTCTGCAGACCGTCCAAACCCAGCACGGCTCCACACCTCCATGTGCTGCAGCCAGCGTCTGGGCTACACACAGCAGGGAGGATGTTTACAGTGCTGTATGAAAATATCAAATACAGACATGCTCAATGGAATCCAATGCATACAGAACAATTTTTAATGCGAGTCCTTCTCAAAAGTTATCATTCATTTTAAGTGGGGACCTCCCAGGAAGGTGAAGCTATACCTGTCTGCTTCAGTAAGACTGTAAGGGGATGTCTCCTTTATTTTGTTGTATTTTCTAAACTATTTTAAATAACCCAGCTACTATTAGGGTGTCAATAAAGATCAACACTGACAATAGCTGAAATTATATACAAAATTAAAATCAGAGCTTTGAGATAATCAACTTCAGATACGCATTTGATGTTACATATGCATTCTACAAGTTGTCTCTCATAGAAAAGTACTAACTGAAAAACACAACAGATGCTGCTGAAGAAATGTTTGTGATGATGGGAAGCACAAGATGGCAGAAAAAGTTGAAAAGATTACACAAGTGCAATGATTTTTGACTCAGGAGGCAGGAGTTGTACTTGGGTTTCATTCCCCTTTTCATCAAAAGGCTAATCTCCCCCATTGTACATTCTGTTTATGTGGTTTATTCTGTAAAATCCCATGTACCATTTTCTGATTCTGTATTCAGTGAGCATGTGCAGGCAGGGAGTCAACAGGGGACCACAGCTGACATTGCAGCACGAGTAGAGGAGCAATTGTGGAAAGGTTACCACTGACATATACAGACAAGAGATTGAATTTACCAGTTGTCCTGATGGACAGCCTTAATTTGGACAATTATGCCCTGCTCAATATGGATAAACACTGTAAATCATCCTAATTTTAACTCCGAAGAGGAGAATAGGGATAAACTGTTTATCTATCCATACAGCACGATATATATTTCACTCTGTGGCAGTATACACAAGATGTAAACATAACCCATACGCGTGCAGAAATTTATATATTCACATGGAAGTTTTTTTTTACTGCTGAAAGCGCCGATCCAGTTAAACATTTGTGAGGGTCGGGGCTGACGGTGAGACCGAGCAGCGTCTGCACCCACAGCGCTGAGCTCCAGCCCCACAGCCACACTTTCCCTGAAAGGCAAATAACCCCCCACTTCTCAAAGTCAGGTCACTCTCCCTGCCACCCACGGCAGCCCACACCGCAGGAAGCAGCAGCGTTGAGCACAGCCCTAGCACAGCTCCCAGCCTCGCGCCCTCCCCGGGCAGCAGCAGGGACGACACGGCTGTGCCCCCCTTCCAGCCGGCACCAGCACTGCGCTGCACTGCTGCTCTCCCACTCCTGCCCCCAGTGCCCACACAACAGCTGTGGGCTTAATTATCAAAATAACATTTTAATAGTCTCATAACTGAACTCCCTGCAAAACATGCCAGCAGACGGGCCGCGAGGATTCTTTTAAAGGCTTCTGGCTAAACTTACTAATAGCTGCATTTAGGCGATTAGGCCGTCCTAATGCGTGCCATTTACTGCTCCCACCTCACGTTGTGTTTGCTGCTTCCCAACTCCTAAGTGACCCTGTTAGCAGTGTGGATGTCAGGGTGCTCAGCACGCCCATGCACACCCCCAAGGGAAGCAGACCAGGGCATTATTGTGAAGGTGCCATCCTACCTCTCATTAGCTTTCTTTTCTTTTATTCCAAAGAGGGACTGATACACTGGTACCCTATCAGCACTCCCAGGAAAGCAAACGTGCTAAGTGTACTTACGCAAATTATTTAACATCACTGGGGGTTTGCTTGCTTTTAACACTCACAAGAAAAAAAAGGTTTTTTATGACAAGCATTAGTTTCCTTTTTTACTACCTTCACAAATGAACCATTTCTTGCTTTGTAAAATAACTCAAAAGGAAGTCCAAAGCAGCGCTTAGCTGCCAAGCTAACTTTTCCACACAAACTCAAGAGTAAAAAGTGAATGAATATAGAAATAGGACTGTGATTTACACTCAGTAAGTAGGATATTAATTCAGAAAAGTTTTCTTCCCACTTCCTACTTTTTATCATCTCCTTTCATACCACTGATATTGTCTTTGACCAAACATTTACTCCCAATAAACATTTTAATGACAGCCAGCAATGAGTTTATCAATTTCTCCTCTCTCTGCACACCTTGTCCTGACCCTGCCCATGTATGTCCACCAGTCTTTGTCCACCATAACTCACACCACAGCTCCTTACACCCACCCTGGAGGTCAAAAGCAGCATGGCAAGTCATTTATCTATGGTGGGGGGTGCCTGCGCAGGAAGGCAGATGAACATCACAGCAGCTCTCCAAATGAAGCTCTAGCCTCAGTAAGCTCTTCCAGTCAACTTTGACGAGAGCAGATTTTATCCTTTCTCACAACCGCACATAACTAGCTACAATCTTGGGGAAAATGAATAGATTCTAAAATAGATTTTAGGAAGAGCTTATTATTTCAGGGAACAACTCAGAAACCCTGCTCAGCTGAGGCACTGGCAGAGAACTCAGCATGCCCTGGTTGCAGCCATTCGGGTCCCGCTCTGCCCGCAGAGCACTGCTGGCCGAGCCGAGTGCTGTGCTGTACCCGATGTGCTATTTTTGCTTGATTTTACAGCTGAGTTAAGCAAGGCACTTGGGTTGCTGCACGAATTATCCACGGTCACCCAGGCTATAGATCTGCCGCCTGCCCCCTCCCGCTCACCGAGCGAGCCATTTGTTGGCTGGGCAAATCCACTTCGGTTGGTCTGGAAAAATCTGCGTGTGTGTGTGCCTCGTCTGCCGTGCAGTGAGCTGAGGCCGGTGTCCAGCCGGCAGATGGAGGAGCAGGAGCGCTGGCCTCGCAGATGGAGCCGCCGTCCCCTGCCCATGCACAGCTCACCCGGGAGATGACCCACTAAGAGAGCCAAATCTCTCTCATTTGTCTTCACCGCTATTTGATGTTAGGCTTCCTTATGCTTTAGGAAAGAATTCGAACAGTCAAGGTGCAATAAAACAAACAAACAAAAACGCCATCAGACAGCATTACCCCAGCCACTGGCTCTCAGTTCACAAGCTGGGGTCCAGTGGATGTGGTTCAGAGGCACTGTCTGAGGCAATGCCTGTGCACACTGAGATCCCTGCTGGCAACACGCTGCTCAGCCCAGAACGCACCACAATCAAATTATTTATTTTAATGCTAATACAGAAAAATTGAATATAGACCTTTCTTCATTGCTATTCATTATCTCTTACAGCCTAACGGTAACTTTAGAAATCCCAGGATGATCAGCAAATCCAGGGAGATTTAAACCATATTTTTGTATTAAAATAGTCAAGGATGTAGGTGACACATTGTGGCCCCGTGTAATTTAAATGTGATAGATTTAAAGGCAAAAAGCTCTTTGCAGTCTGTTGCGGAGAGTGGGCCAGATTCCCATCTCAGATACAGACTAACAGCACAGACCTCTCAATGCTAGAGATACTCCAGGTCTACACTGGGTGTAAAACATTAAAATATAAACTACTGTGTTCACATCTCATTGTCTCTAAATGAAATATTTATCTTTGCATTACAAAGAGGTAGAAAAATCTAGTGCACAGTTTTCCCACTTCATGAGGCCCTGATCTCCTAATTACAAACAGGGAGCAGAGATCTAAAAGGGCATCCGTCTTCCTTTCTTCATCACAATGACATCTTTAAAACTAGAATATTAAGGAAATAGAAAGCAGGGTTTTTAAGGGTTTTACAGTCTGTGCTCCAGGGAAAAACAGGTACTCAGCCACAACTGAAATTGCTTCACAACGTGTGCTTCTGGGCCTGTGTTATCCTCACTCCACAGATGAGCAGAAAATACAGATTGTTTCTTTTTTTTTCCCCCTGGTTTGGCATCTGTGGCTCACCTAATGCTCCTGGATCCTGCAATGTTCTGAGGGAGAGACAAAGAGCGCTCGCTGAATATTTTACCGGAGAAAAAACCCCGCTACTGTCTTCTCTAAGTGTGCCTCACACATCCTTAAAATGACCTCTCGTAGAGATCATGTGAAGAAAAATAAAATCACAGGCCTTTTGTTCACGAGCAAGCAGAATCTTTAGGGCCAATCACTTCCCTTTTGAAAAGTCAAGATTGACTTCATTTCACAACTCATCAAAACAAACCATCTACCACTAAAATATTAACCCAGTTTTTTAAGAAATGCAGATTTGTGCTCCTGTGCAGCAGGAGGGCTGCAGCAGCAAGGAAGCATGAAGTGCCCAGGCCTGGAAGGACCTGTCAGCCCCCAGAGCACCACCGCTGCTCCTCAGCTTCCCACAAGCCCAGCACAGAATGCACTCTCCAACCCTGTGCCATTTGTAACATGTGGAGTTACAAAACCATGGGAAGCTGTAAGTCCTCATCCACATCTATGTTTAAGTAAGGACAGACAATAGCTTAGTCCAGAGTTCAAACCCTGAAAACAGCCAAGACGATGCACCTGTTGGGACACGGCCCATGGCTCAGACTTGGCATGGCTAAGTTGTACTTCACAGCCCAAAAGCAGCCGAAACACACACTATGTTATTCAGCAGCCAGCTGACCACCCGCAGACCCCAGCCTTGCTGCAAGCAGGCAGCAGCACAGGCTTTTGGGCTGTAAATATCAAGGCCATGAGGACTGCGCACATCCTGTGGTCCCTGCAAACCCCCAAGCACAGCAATGATCTGAAACCCTAAGGTAGTCCTCTCACCAAGACGGTATTTCAGCTTCCAGCTTCACATCTGTTCCTCCACTAATGATCTCACGATATGATACCATTTTACAGGCAAAACTCCTGTGGACTTCAGTGCTGTTTGTCCAAAGCAAAAATGTATTCAGCTACATTATTTAATAAACGTAAATTGCTTGACATCAGCCCCTTGTAGGCATCCCCATTGCCGGTGAAACGATACGCTATTGTGCCCATGAAGCTCTTATTTTTAGCTCATCCATAAGTGCATTGTGGAATTCAGTCAAGTAAAAAATTCTGCAAAAACACCAGCTGGACTGAGGTATAACTAACACTAAGAACCGGAAAGCTGGCAACAGATCTACGTGGTAGAGTTTGAGGTGACCGACTGACTTCAGGGAGAGGCTCGGGGATGCGGTTTTGGCCCTGTTTGAGGACCATTCACAATGGACTAAGCTGCCAAGATCAGTTCACTGCCACTCCAGAATTTATACACAGCCACACAGAAGAAGCTCTCAGCACAGCGGCTGCCCTGCAGTACAGGTCCCCATGTGAGTGTCGCTGCACCAAACTGTGCCCATCATTTCCCACCTGTAGTCCTGTGCTAAGCAGTGTCCCCACGGCTCCCATGTCTCTGCTGCTGCTGCCCCAGGCCAGCTCCTGAATGGAATACTACTGAACACGTTCTTTACTGTCACTGAATGACAACAGCTTCTTTCACAACTTAACTGGTGACTGCACGTGACTTCTGGCAAAAAAAAGACCAGACAGTCAAGCTTTATTCTTGAGCCAACAACGATCTGAGTCCTCTGCAGAACGTTAGAAGTTTTTAGATTTCATACAGCATAACAAAGCATTGTTTAGGTTGATGTGATGCAGCTCATCACATATGAGAAAGCTCATATGGTAAGTATGTCTTGGTCTCCTGTTGTTGAGAGCAGAGAATAGGCTGCTTGTGACTGGAATATGGTGCATTATTTGAACTACAGCGAGGCACTGGGAAGTCCTTGCTGATTCTGACTCATGCAATGAAGAAGTGTCCTGAGAGTTCAGGAGCAGAGAAGATTTATACCATATCCGTGATATTT
>JAOWBP010056468.1:27500-42230 GCA_028571105.1 Tragopan temminckii
CGGCATACCTCTACCCAAGATTTTGTTACTGCCAGCCTGACAGAAACCAGACAAAGAAGTGAAGCAAAAGGGGGGGAAATGTTAAGCTTTCCATTTATTTAAAAACCTATATTATTTTATGATGCTGCTCTACTTTATGCTAAGGAAAGTAACTCAAGAC
Source organism: Tragopan temminckii (assembly GCA_028571105.1). Taxonomy (NCBI): domain Eukaryota; kingdom Metazoa; phylum Chordata; class Aves; order Galliformes; family Phasianidae; genus Tragopan; species Tragopan temminckii. The sequence continues at coordinate 27,661 of JAOWBP010056468.1, forward strand.
CTGATCAGAGTATCACTTTTCAAATGCCCAAATCCCTGTAAAGGTTTAGTGTCTGGCTGTGTGCATTTTGCTCAGTATTAACATGTTCAATGGAGTACTTTGATTTTTTTTCTTTATCTAGACGCCAGAAGCTGGTGAATATATGCTTCATAGCTTCAGATAAACCTTTTGTTCTTCTGGGGCTGATCAGCTGGTGCGGCAGCGAGAGGGAGAGGAGGAAGGAAATTCACAGGGGCTCCGCGGTTTCAAAAAGTCAAATTACCTCTGAGCCATGGCATTGCTGATAATTTAAATGAAAAAATATATATACAGGCTGCACCACACAACATCTCTACTGTTAGGACTTTTAATGAAGCCCCAGTTGTGATGACACTGAAGCAGGGAACGCTACGGTGGGATAATTACTTGGCTCCCTCGCAGCTGAGTTTCACAGATGCATTATTAACGGCACATTCCATGCCATAACGAGCACCGAATGTAGGTGGGATTCGCGAGCCCCGGCATCCGCCATTAGCGGGTTGGCGCAAACACAAATGAGTGTTTTCACAAAAGCACGCAAAGGTTGTGAAATTCCAATGAATTCTTTCACTGGAAAAAAGAGTTCAAGCTGCCATGACCGGATATGTCACCTCCCATGGCACGCCGCGCGCCCAGCGAGGCACCATGGGAAATTACAGAATCAGAATGCATTGATTTTTCTGCAGAAAATAGAGGCGGCAGCCCTGATGAAGAATTAAGGAGGAAATGCAATAACCTAATTCTCCACCAATGTCCTCGCACCCACCCTCCCAGCCCGGCCCGCTGAGGCACACGGCACGGCTACAGCCAGCGCTTCTCTGCAGGGCCGGGTGACGGCCGGGTGCCCACACCACGCGGCAAGGTTTACGTTCCTCTCCATGACATCCGTCCCCTAAACATTCTCCCTTAGATACAAACCCTTAACAGGTTTTCTCCACTGAATACTATTTACGGTGTACGAAATCATTAATAATTTCTCTTCAAACTATACTGCACATGGCTTGAAAACTCTGGAGAATAAAAAAAAAACAGAGAAGAATTTCCTCTCTCTTTCGTACCACACACAGAAAATATGACACTCACATCTTCCTTTATTATAAGGCAAGTTAGCCAGCACTGCGCCTACATTCCTTCCCAGACTACTCAGTGGCAGGAGCAATTAAAACATTCCTTGTGACCATGCGGTAGTGCTCGCTGTGCTGCTCTCAGAGTCGCTTTGCACTAAAAGCAGTTACAAAATTAGCGACAGCCCTGCTCTTTTTCCTTTTTTTTTTTTTTGTAAGCTTCCATGTCAAGGTGACCCTTCTTTTGCATGTCACCCCAAGTGCTGCTGTATGCATACTGAACCAGCGATCTCCCAGTAATTAACACCAGCAGTTAATGAAGTCCAGCTGCTGCGATGGCAAACTGAAGGGATGCCAACCTTTGTAAACCAGGACTTGGGCTACTCCAGTTACAGCAGCCTGAAAACCACAGCCGTCAGCTTCTCTTTACCTACTTCTCAAAGATAATTCTTACCAAATAAGACAAGTGTTCGAGATTAAGCATTTAATAACAAAGCTTATCTCTGAACTAATATTTCAAGCTGGAAATCATATATAAAGAGTTGGATCAACTTAAATGAATGCTGCTAAATTAATAAAAATCCCAAGCAATAAATGAAAAGCTAAAATGAAAATCTGAACTGTTAAATACATAAACCTTCAAAAACCCTAGAAGTGTAGTTCCAAGGGAAAATTGGAGACATTCTTCAGCAAAATCTGCTTCTCTGAACTCATTTCCCGACCAGCACGAGACACTAACAGCCAACGCTTTATTAAAATAACGCTCTCTGCAGTTGTTTCCTTATATGCAAAGCTATGGTAGGGACACTAGGTGAAGCTTTTTTGAGAGTATTTGAAAGGGTTTGTGCTCTAACTCATACCACGTGTATTTCAAAAGAGCAGAAAGAACTCCTTTCACAGGCTTCCTCTGTCTTGCCCTGTTCCTTCATTTGCCTCTCTTACTACGTTACTCTTCTATGCAGAAGTACCAATTTTAGTGGAAAATTTCTAAACTCCTCTCCGCAGGCAAACAAAAAAATAATTCAAACTCGTGACACATGCTCTCCTTCCCTCTCAGAGCCACGCACTGGATATCCCGCCCCACCCTTCTGCTGTACATACCCACAGAGGACTCCCCTTGGGTCCCAGGGACACCGGGCAACGATGCCACCAGGGCAGGACAAGCTGCTGCTCTGCCACAGCTGGGAGCCACCAGGTGAGCCAGGCTTGTCTGGAAAGGGCAGAACCACAGCAGATGTACTTCGTTTCCAAAACTGCTTGCAGAGGTAACGGCTTTGACTATGATAAACACTAAATGGCCTTCTAAAGGCACAAGGGAAAGGAACTGACTAATTTACTGTCATTTAAACTAATTTACACATAGGTAACACGTATCAATCTAGAAATCTATTCAGCATCAGGAAGTCAAGTTACTAAGCAGGGGTTAATCCGAAGCTCAAGTGCTGCAATCGGCCCGGTTTCTCCACCAGAGACCTAACACTGCACAGGATCGGCAGTAAAAGTACATCCTTGATTATTCTGGATGTCCATGCCCCTGAGAATATAACTTAAAAACAAAATCATTAGCTTACACAATAACACAGTCCTTGAAAAAAAATACTGCGTGTGCCGAGCACTGCTGATTTCCAAGCACAAATTCCGTTGTTTTCCTTAATGCTAGCTTTGGACCCTACTGATGACTCAAAAGGCACTGTGCTGAAGGAACTGCACGGCCTGGCAGCGCTCCACCTGTATCAACACTTCACAGGCAGGAAGGCAGCACGAGGCAATGAGCCCAGACCCAAACTTCGTTTAATTTACAGAAAATATTGCACGTATTACACCGTTTATTTTCTTATTGTAAGCTTGACACTAAGTTATCCAGACTTTCATAGGAACAGCCAAATTTTAATGATCAAAAAGCTGCTGCCGCTAGATTCCTCAAGGGCAAACCCTGGGAAAGGCACATGGTGGTTGTGCATGGCATGGTACAAGGCTCACGGACCTCTCACACACACTGGCCTCTGTGTACGAGTCAAACCTGCAGAAAGTCTGTTTCCAACAAAAGGGATCTGGTAACCATGATTATTCTGCCTTAAACCTGAACATTTTAGATTTCTTAGCTCCCTCTTTTGTTCAGTTTTAGTTCTCAAGCTTGCAGTTTTCCGCTCTGCCCCTTTTTTGAATGTTGTAACCAAGCATGACGAAAATCGACATCGTCAATGCCACCAATTGTTAAACAGGTGAGAAATACGAGTTTCATCAGGAAAAGAGGTTCATACATATATTTAAAATTCATTTTCCCAATCATTTCACAAGGCTGCTACCCTGTTCCTTCTGTAATGATAAAGCTCATGATGCGCTAGCATGGAAACTCAAGGGACTTGTCAGCCTGAAAGTAGAGCCTGCACTGCTCGATACGGATTCAGAACTAGGTACCAAAACCTTCCTACTTCCCAGTGCTGGGCATCCAGATCCACCTGTGCAGCCTTCGCTCACACCGCAGACTTCGAGTTCCTCTATCGTGGTGGTTACTCAAACGCAAACAGGTAGCAGGGCCTGTGTTCACAAAACTACAGATATTTTGTCTTTTTTCCTGGAGGCCTCTTTTAAAATTGCTGTGTGCTGGCAGAGCAGTGCTAAGTAACAGGTAACCCTAAAAGATGTACATCAATTCTGGAAAAAAACTAAAACCTGTCATTATGCAGCAGGCAGGGAGAGGCACAGAAGTTCCTGATGCGATACAACTTCATGCTAAGATCTTATAGCGTAACAAAATAGACATCTGAAAATAAAACTTTCTTCTATGTGCATGAATACAAGAACATACACTTTAAGGTTATCTGTGGAAAGTACAATCTGCAGGCCTTCCGGTGCTGCTGAAGTTACTCAGTACACTCTGGCACTGCTACACCCACACGGCTGGATACCCACACTGCACCAATGCGCACACACTTCAGGGCATGTAACTTCATTAACCAATCGAGCAGCAGGGTTAGGGATGGCACAGGCACTACTTCAGAGCAGCCGCCATGCCACGCTGGCTTTAGGAGCAACATTCAGGATTCTGATACCCTGAACTTCAAACCTGCTCCTAAAGCAGCCACATTTTGCTCAGACAAGACATATAGCTTTATTATATACTATTTCAGGATGGAATCAGGTTTTCCTTATTGAAACAAAGAGGAAAAGCGTGCTTCCTCAGCCTATAGCATTACCTTTCACATTCCCCAGCCATTTACCAGCAGTTTGCTCAAGCCCGTGGCCTCTGTGAGCGCTCAGCCCCCGGGATGCTGCTGCCCTGCTGCCACAGAGAGGGGCAGGGCTGGCTGCGGCTGCAACGCTGCCTTTAGACAGAGGAATACTAATTGTCTTTTAAAAATCTCTATAGTATTTTGTCAATATTTTTTTATTACAGCAGAGCATGTATAAATATTTTATTGTAAACCAAGGGCCTAAAATAAACAGTTTAGTAAATAGTTATTACATTACAAGGAAAAACATCTGTGGCAACTGTTTTCCATGTAATTATTCTTGCTATTTTACATTAGCTCTCAATGTGAATTTCTTTGGCTCTAATGTTTCACTTGTTCTAAATCTTCCTCCTTGTTGCTATTATTAAAATCTTAAAAAGGTGCCAAATCTTAAATGAAGAAAAAAAATGATTCGCTAGAAATTATTCATATCACAGTGAGCCTCTACTAAACCTGGCAGGGGTGCAATATTTTCGGTGAAATTAACATAAAATATACAACTGCAAATTATCCAGGAAATAGCTATGTTCTTTACAGTGCGCATTTACATTTGGAAAAAAATGTTCTACTTATCTGTCTAGCACAAAGCCACAGCCTTTTCCAAAGGCAGATTTAAAGGGGCAGCGATGGCTCTGCACAGGGAGCGCTGTGACTGACAGCTGCTGGAGAAAGTGACCCCGGGTGATGGCTGGAGGTAACAGCCCGCACTGGGCGCTCCTCAGTGCCAACGCTAACAACCAATTTTAGACTTATTTCCCTTTTGGTAGGCTGCATGAATTTCCTCTGTTAGGCCTAAGTCCTTTCCACTAAACACAAGAAATACTGTATTGCCATGTAAAATGCAAATTTTGCTGTAAATATTTTATAAAATTGTTGCATACATCCCAAAAGCTATAGGTCTTAATTGAGAGCAGGCTATTTTTCCAGTCAATATATGGAAATGGAAAATGCTAATTCATGTTTTTCTACTTATGAAAAACCCTAGAGAACGGCAAAACCACAAATGCACTCACTTTAATATTATAAATATAATTTGGCTCCCTCTTTGCAGTCCCCGATGTCCTGGCTTTTATCTCCCAGTGGCTGCAGAGGAAGAATCACAGGATCACTTCTACATCCCTGCGCAGGAAGTCACCCTTGTGCGCTGCCAGCTTGGCAAAAGAGCAAGAGCACAAGCTTGCAAACGCAAACAGGAACTGCACCAAGAAATTCCAGTGTTCCTACACAGGAAACAAGCCCCCAGCGACACCGAGCCAGCTCGGGGCGAGCGGCATGCGCAGACACGGCTGCCCAAGGCCAGCAGCCCTGCGCAGAGCCACCAGTGCCCGCAGCCACCACGCTGTCCTGAGCCACAACCACTGCCCAGGGCCGCCAGCACCCAGGTGTGCAGGCGGAGGAGGGGGCTGTCCCCACACTGCCCTCCTGCCCTGGCTCTTTGACTTTGTGCTCTGGGGTGATGTGGGCGACACAGCCTGGAAGCCACCTCCCATCTGATGGTGTTAAATATGACCAAAAGTGGTTTAGCCGGCTCCAACATACAGTTAAGTTTATCCAGCCATTTCTTCATTTCCTTGGCAAGGAAAAGACTTTTTTCTGCTTTTTCTAGGAGAGAAATCATTAGGCAGTTGAAGTTAAAACTCTGAAAAGGTCATTGATGCTGGCTTTGAAGACTGAAAATGACACTATTCCCCATTAGACTTTTAATCTCATGATAAGAGCTAAAGTTAACATGGCTATTTCATTTTCCACCAAGCAAGAGTAAACTCATTTTTCCTTTCTGTACCAGAATACTTAATGGCATCCTATCTTGATGAACAACATCTCGTAGTTAAACAGGAACAATGGAAATGCAGAACACTTTGCAAGAGATTTTTTGAATTTTTAAACACTTATTTGAAAAATGATATTACTGAAAAAAGCCTTGAAATCCTGAAAAAATCTTGAAATCTTGAAAAATCTTACTGCGTGCAGAACAAAATCCATCCAGGGAATCCCACCAAAGCCAAAGGACCTACTCATGGGTGCCCACACAGAGGTCCTCGCTGGCACTGGCAGTTGGTTAGGGCGGTGAGTCAATCTGTTCCCTGTTTGAACTCTTCCTCCTACATCCCACTAAGAGCTTACTTGTGCAAACGTTCCTGAGCTGTTCAAGCAGTGCTAGTGAGCACCAGTGAGTCCCGGCCTGCAAACAGGAGCTCTTTGAGCAAGGACTGCCACCGGGGCTCCCAGTGGATATGGAGATTAGATATGTGAAAACCTTGCAGAAAAGTACTGGGGCACAGATTTACAGGTGCACGCTAGTTTCAAAGCCCAGTGTACAGCATTTGCTGTTATTATAGGCAGACGCATGGAAAAAGTTTGATTCTCTTCGTTCAAGACAGACTCTGATAACCAACTAGTAAAACTCAGACTATAATTACTTATTCAGTGTTCCACATGAGATGCATTTTGCTGAATTTAACATGTTTTGCTGTTAATGGATTTCACAGTGTGTTGCCATTTTTATACAGCTGTCCAAATAAAATGTTGTGTACAATGATGTGCTTTTACTGTTTTGCTAGCCTGCAAATGGCAGCCACTTCTCCAGATTAAACCTTAGGAAAATGGGGGACCTCTATGACTAGGCCATTTAGTGTCCATTCTTTGGGTCTCAAGAGTCCTTTACCAGTAAGCCACATTCAAACAAGAATAAAGATGTAAGATAGGTATAACTACACCTTGTACATTTATGATTTATGGGTGTTTCCAGTGAAAGGAAAAACAAACTCCAATATTTTCAGTCATTAATAAGAAAAAAACCATGAAGTTGTAGTTATAGTAGTAAGCAACCCACACCTTTGTAGATAAATCTGGCCCTCCACGCTGTATGACAAATGTGTATCTGCTTTAAAATTGATCACCGGTGTTTATATTGCAGGGACAACTTGTGCACAAAACACAAACCATGCACTAGTTGACAGTTTACAAGCAATGTCTGCACGGAGCTCCAGAACTGCTAACTTTCACCATCTTGAGCTGCTTAGCAATGAAGCATTTACAAGCAACTGCAAGTTACAGTTTCTAGACAGGCTGTTCAGAAAATCCCTAGCAAGTTTCCCTCATCCACCAATTCTACGTGGATGTTTTGACACTCGAAGATGAACACTTACACACAGAAATCTCTGAGAACCAAGGAGGCCGATAGCTCCAAATGCCCTTGTCACGAGCACACAGATGTTGGATGCCTCAACAATCACATCCATGAAGACTAACGCAATTAACACAACTATCAAAATAATCCTTGAGCTTCAATGAAAATACAAGGAGAACCTATCTCTACTTTTAGTAACACTCAAATAACGTGTAACTTTTCTGGCACCTTAGGTATTTTCGTAGCATTGGATTTCTGCATGACTATGCAATTTTTTAAGACATGAAAGAAAAAAGTCAAAAAGGCTATGTTTAAATTTCAGAGCATATCACTATAATTATTGCAACTACAAAAAAAAAAAAAAAGAGAGAAAAACTATAGTTTGCTTTTTCAGTATAGGCTTTTAAATTTTCTTTGCTAAACTATATCAAAGGACATATAACTTAAAAAGCTTAGCTTAAAATATCAGCTGTCTCCCATCAGGTTTTCAAACATGTAAGTATAAAGAAATACATAAGTATAAACTAATCTAGAAACTCAAATCTCAGAATGTAAATTTCCTGTTCCTTGAAAGCTCATTAATGATAGTAAAAGATTTTAGATGGGTAGAGTGGTTGTTTTGCTTTTTTTTTCTCTCACAGATCCTACATTTTAAGCATAAATACTGAACCAAAAGGTCAAAAGTTAAATAAATCCTTAACTAGAAAATTAAAAAAGGAGAAGATGTCACTAGAGTACTTTCTTCCCTCAGCTTTTGCTATCTATATCCGGCCCAGCTTGAATCAGTTAGCATTCATTCCATAAGGTTTCATCATTTAACTTTTGTTGCCAATATTTATTCCTGGATATAACTCACAGTCATGGGGTTTAGGAAATATTTGTCCATACAACAACATGTAATAACTGATGTGTGCAAAACATCACAACAGAAGACAAGCCAACCGTGCCAGCTGATATGGTTATTTTAAAACACCCAAACCCTACCTGGAGCAAAACTTGAAACCTGCCTAGGTTGAATCATACTAAAAGTCATGCCTGTGAATACAGAATAAAATATACCACTCATTAAATGGAGTGCAGCAGGCTGTGACTGGCCAATGGACTGACGTATGCACATCAGCGGCGTGTTATGGACTTCTTTCCTGCAATGACATTTCTCAGACTCCTCTTCACCAATGGAGCCAATGAAGGAAGCACACGGCCAAACCGTTCTGGACCCGTCCCCATGGGAAGCAGGAGGCGAGGAGAAGCCAGCTATGGGAAACAGGATGAACAGGGAGGTTTTATGGCCTGCTATGGAGCTCAGTCTTCTGAAGACCATGGTACTCTTACATAGCAGTTGTGGGTTTTATTTTGTTGTGGTAGGACAAAAAAAAAAGAGGTTTTTTGGTTTCTAAAATCATAATTTCTCGCCAGGAAAAGGTCAATATTTCAACTGACAAAGAAAGACGCGTATCTTCAACTTCTTATTGTTTGAACATGGCACACAACAGCACTGCCAGTTCTTAAAAGCTCGACACTCCTGCAGGGAAGTCGGACAGGGCCAGGCTCCCACCACCCTCCTCATGCTCACTGCACAGCCACACAGCAGCTGCTGCCTCCTGCAAGAATGGCAACTTCTTGACTTTTTAATTAAAGGAATTTGTTTTGAAAAAAGGCACACAATGAATTTGTAAAGTTAAAACACTCCATTAAAAAATTCTGTTACTTGCAAAGGCTTAGAACTGTCAAAACTCACTAACAGATAGAGCCAGAAGGAGTTCGTGACAAAAATGTGATATTCAAGCAAACAAACACTTCTGGTGCAAACAACAAAGGCCATTTGTGCAAAGGCTTTACCTGTGCTGGGAGCCTTGAAACACTGAAAAAGGTAAAAGCATTTAAATAATGTACACAGGTTTCCTTCATGGGAGTAATTTGCAAGGACGCTCTGCATAGAAAAGTTTCCAATTACAAATGCGGGGGAAAAAAAATAAAAAAACCCATGTGAGTACCCATAGAAGCAGAGTGTACAGGGAGGTCTGTGTTCAATTTGACTTGTTTACCAGCTAAGAAAAAAACAGAAATATCAGTTGTAATCTCTTGTTCTAATACACCAGATTAAATCCTCCCCAAGGTTAGGGGTGCTGTTTAGTTTGAACTGTAATTAAAGGCAATGGGCCAACTGTCTCTCTTTGAAGTCAACCAAGTAACAGGAGGAACAAATCTAGACCTTAACATACAGGCAAGCCATTCCAGTCCGATAACTGCAGAGTTAGGGTTCAGCATGTGTAAGCCAGTACCCAATTCAAAACCAGGGGCTTTCATTATAATAAACAGAAGAAGAAAAAATAAACATTTTAGGTTTGGTGCTCAGAAGTGCTGGATATCAAACAAAGTATTTAGAAAATGAAATCCAGGATTTTATTAGTAGAGAATGAATTTTCTTACAGTTTACTAATACAATATACTTTATTTTTCCTTTTTCCTGACTGGAAATGGTCTGGAACCTTCTCAAGATTTCCCCAAAGAGGTAAAAAGAATATTCGATAACTCCGCCACTAATTCCTAGCTAATCCAATATGGATTTTCCATTCATTCCTTTGTTCCTCGTTTCTTTTTCATATTACACCTACCTTTCACAGAAAGGCACCTGAAGTTTCCAAACCGACAGATTTGTACAGCAGATAAGGAAGAAATGGGGGTAATACCTACTTGCTCCAGACAAGGCTGCTATTTGTTAAAAAGCTCCCACAAACAGATCCTAAGCACCTCGATCTTACGACAGCTGATAAGAGATGTTAACTCCTGGAATTCACACTGGAAGAACTTCCTTAATGCATCATTTCTATCAAGTCTGAAGTCCGCACCTAGAAATGAGGGAGGGTTTGCTCCCCAGCCCCCAAGAAATATTCTGGTGTTTGTTGCTGGAAAGTAGGACACAGAGGGGTGCTGACCTCTCCGCTGGGAAGCAGTGGAGTCATTTTGCCATCTGCAGGGAGAACCGAAACCCCATATGGTGAGAACTTGCATTTTTTTTTTCCACATTCACTAGCAAAGAAAGACTAAGAAATTTGTGAACTTGAAGAGACATGGCCACACACACAAAACATCTGAGAAACAGGCAGGAAGCATCTCTGCAAACTATTAAATGCACAAGTACAGCAGTTTTCGAGGTTAATGGCATCTACAAAAATGAAGAACAAGTTACACACTCAGGACAATCACTGCTACACAGGGCAGAGTTTACTGAAGATCCGCATTTTTTGCCACACTGTCCAGCTGATATTGATAAGGCTGAGAACAGACTGAGGTGTTTGCTAAGGATCACTCTGAAGAAAAATCACACTTAAAGCTCTGACTGACTGCAGAAAAGGTGTTTTATCAACTGCTGCCTTTATGAATACATATGAAACTACCAGGAAAATGTTTAAACAGGTGTAATCACAACTGCCTATGAAAATTGAATTTGGAGGCTGCAAGGAATCTTAACACAGTTAAGAAAGAATGAAAGCAATGTGAAACTGGGATCATAGCCGATTATGCATGTATCATGCAAAACAGGAATGTTGTCATAGCAGCTATAAAAATGTCAGTGAAAACTGAACTACTATTACCAAGTTGTAAATGAAATGAAAAATGCAAAAGGAAAATGTGAATGAATACATTAAGGGAAATGCTATTTCTTTCTTTGTAGATAAACAAGTGAAACAAAACACATCCTCATGAAATGGAGTAAATTTTATGAACAAATATGCATAGATAACAATTGCAAGAGGCCACATGTATACAGTGTGGCTGGATAAAATTATTGCAATTTTGGATAATGAATTTTCCAGGCCTTGGGAAGGCAGCGACAGTAAACACACAATTTATTAAACCAGTTTCAAAGTAAGAGACCAATTAAGTGCTGAATTATATTAGGGGCCGATATTGTTTGTACTAAAGAGAGCATCTTCCGCCCGTTAACAACGGTAATTTGGCTTTCGGTGTGACTACACTGTTAAAAACTGTAAGTTTTTATTGGAACATTTCTAGCTTTTATGCACTACGCTCCTTACAATCTTATTTGAGTACTCGCACAAGCGCTTACAGCTCAAGGCAGTGAGAAGAATGAAAATGCCCTGGGCTCAGGGCTGGAGCAGGGATGGATGGCCCTGCTGGCAGCAGCACAGCCTTTGTCTGGGACCGGGCACAGCCCCAGCCCAGCCCAGCCCCAGCCCCGCTCGCAGCGGCCCTGCAGGCTGCAGCCAGCCCAGGGCACGGGCAGGCAGTGCGGGAGGGCTGTGCAGACTGCAGGCTGTGCTTGCCACTACAGCTCATCTTCCCTAAAATTGGTCATTCGCAATAGCCAGCCCCTGCAACACGGAATTCTAGCACATACTGCTAATTAAAGCAAGTCCACGTAGGCTTGGATATTTAAGCAAGCACTGGGTAAATACATGAAGGGTGTACCTTCCGTTTCTGCATTAAAAGAGCAATTACTAGGAATATGCTTTACAAACATCAAAGCTAAAAAAATATTTTTCAGTTCCTAATGTGTCCATAATTAATTCACACATTCAGCTGTTGAGTCCAGAAATATGTTCCTGTTGATAATATGCATCTGATGCTTCAAAAACAATCTGGCACATTACTATTTGCCTTAATGCCTGAAAACTACTACCAAGGTAGTGCTTTGCAATGCCATCATCACTGCTACCACACAGACGCTTTAACTAACACGAGTGCTCAATCTGAAGAGTTTCCCTCAAGAATCAAACCCTTCTGTCTCAGGACACAACGTCATGACAGTATCTTAACGGAAGGGAAGGTGTTACCAAATAGCACCCTTAAACTTTAAATCCATTAGAATTCATGCACCGTGTCAAACAAACACCACACAAAAAAGGGAATTTTACAAGAATTAAAATCACCCTTCTCCCTCTATTGACTACGTATACTGCATATAAATGATATTTTATTGTGAGAAAGATTCTGAAAAGCATTAGCCTTCCAAGCTCCCAAACCAATGAGGAGAGGGAACAAAGTGCTCCAAAGGATCAGATCCTACAATGGGAAATGCATCACATCCTCATCAGGGATGCCCTGGGTTAATATTTCCTCATGCATAATGCTGAAGCTGCAAAAACCATTTTCACGTACATCCTTTTCATATGCACATGCACTTAGACTGTTCTGTGACAAGCAGGAGTTAAAAACACCCAAAAGTAGTCCCAGTTTCTGTTGAATAGTAGCATACACATTAGAAACTCTGATACGACCTGAATTATGAAAACAACCATTTCTTAAATCAAAAGGAAACTGTTTGCTTCAATTTTTAAACACAAAATATAACTGTGTGCATCTTGGTCTATGTCTGGTTTTGAACACTACCTCAGCTCCTCCTCTGCTGGTTCCATCTTGCTTGGTATCACCTGCTGGTTACTGGAACATAAAATCAGTTTTCTCGATTGCTTCTTTTGAAAAAATACTTCTGTAGTTACTAGTGCTCTTAAGAGCAACAAACCTACAAGTAACAATATACCAAACCTGTATTTGGTATTTTTTTTTTTCTTAAATACTTGTATGCATCTGAAAGAAAAACAACTGTGGATGGATGCTATCCCCCTGCTTTGTGTTTAATTCTGGCAGAGCAACTCCAGAGCTTGAAACATGATCTCCAAGGGCAGGAAAGGTAATTTAGATACTTGCAGCCCTCCATTACACAGAGTGTACAACACGCCACAGCTTGGGGCAGCGCTTAGAAAATTCTCCCCGTTCCTCCAAACGCAGTTGTTTAACACGGCTGTCCCCATCACATCAAACAAGGAGATATTTATTTGGACAGCAGTCCAGGAACCAGACCCCAGAACAATTTCAGCGTGACTCCTGGAAGCTTTCCCTGCAGCACTCCCTCAGCTCCCAGGTGGCCCTCGCAGCACGGAGCAGGGCCTCCCGCTATGCCTCGCGCATACCGCAGCCAGCCCACAGCCCCTCCTCCATCCCCATCACCAGCCCACTCCTGCTGCCACATCCACGCCGCGACGCTGACCCGGAGCACGCACACGTGTAGGGACAGGAGCAGCACCGGAAGGAGCAGCCGAGCCTGAAGGGTCGGGCAGACTGCGGGTGGCTCTCTCGAGCCCACGGATGCTTGTACTCCTCTGCATCGTGGGGCAGGAGAATGCTGAAGTCATTCTGCTGTTAGAGCACGGCCAGAAATAATTAGTTTCTGTGTTTCGGCGTTAACCGTGCTGCAGTTGAGCTTCTTGTGTGTGTCTGCCAGGAGACTTTTGCAGATAAAGGGAGAAAGAAAGGTGGGAAGAGTCATTCATCTTTTTTGAACATTAAATAGAAAACAACTCCCTCTAATCATGACACAGAAGTACTGCTACGTCCACGGCGGCTCCTCGTGCAGGACAGAGCCTCAGCACAGATTTGAATGCTCTGCTTCTTGAAATTGTGGCACCAGACATGCTTGGAGGTCAATGTGCCTGAGGTTTTGTATGCAGCCTGAGACACAAGAATTAGGGCACCCCGCCCGGCTGTGGGACACGTGTAAACCCATCAGCAAAACTCTGGGCCAGAGGGGCTTTTCCTCTGCCAGCTCCAGAGAAGCTGCAGCATGCAGGTGCTGGACCCTGCCCCTTGGCAACCCTTGCCCACGTGTGCCGGGGCCTTAGCAGTGGCTAGGGGATAGGGAATTCCAGTTCCTCAGCTCCCAAAGCCATAGGAGAAAAGCTGCATTAACAGATTTCTGTGCTTCTGGCTGCTGCCATGGCTGCGCGCCGCCCCCCATCGAGCCCACGGCTGCGTACGCCCATCTTCCTGCATCTAACAGAGACTGCATGCACATCAGAGGCAGGAGAAGGTGGGGAGATAAGGGGGAGAAGCTTTAAACATTGCCAGGTCAGCGCAACAGGAGGTAAGCAAGTACAGAGGCTGCAAGGAGTACTGAAAGTTTTTGATATACTCCCAGGTGGACTCCCCAGCGCCTGTAAATGTTTCAAAGGGGGATCCCCTCTCTGTGCGCGTGGACAAGTTTCAAAGGAGCCCCAATCAGTGCAATGTTTCAAAGACCTCTACTCTCTACAAATTCCACCCCGAGCCCCCTCCTTGCCCTCCCCCACCCCAGGCTGAAAACATTTCTAAATAGATCCTATC
>JAOWBP010056489.1:0-11827 GCA_028571105.1 Tragopan temminckii
AGGATCTGATTACTGCTCTACTTACCACATTGTTATGGACTTTTTCCTTTTTTAGCATAGTAATACAAGTTCATTACACAGCCATCAGTTTGTTAGATAGCTGCTTTCCAGGTCATTCACTGCTTATCCCAACAATCACATAAACAGACAGAATCCAGAAAGCCTGCCTGACAGCACGCTAACCTAGGCTTACCAGGGAAGAATAATTACCAGAAACACTGACGAAACACATCACATCTTTTTCTGAGTCTATTCATAGTAAGATTTCGGTCATTCCAAGAGTTAAACTGAGGCCTGCAGGGAACAGAGAGCAGCGGTATCTTCAACTGAACGTTTTCACTATCGCTTAGACAACGCTTCAATGAGACAAAACAGGAGCACCTTCTGATTTACTGTTTCCCATGCAAAACTGTTTCAAACGCTGGATACCAAACAAAAACCCTGGCAGGGTGAGAAAAATGCAGGGTGGGACATACGAGTCTCAGAAATTTTTATCACAATACTATCTTTTTATCGCAATACTATCTCCACTAAAGATAAAACACTGTGTAGATGCTCAACCCCCTAAGATCTAACAGGCTTTATAAACTTCCACTAAACAAACTTTTCGCAAGTGAATCACTTCATTTAAATACCCAGCCTGTATAATCGAATCGTCTTTGAAGTAGGAAGACAGAGGATCAGGACTCGCCTTTTGATCTTTCCAAATTGTTTTAGCAAGTAACAACCATGCCTGAAGTCTCTTCTGGAAAATTTTATTAGCAGCAACGTTTACAACAGTCTTAGCAACGAAGGTTCTGTTAGTGTCTTACTGAAACTGAAATTTCACAAAGTGAACTTCAGCTCTGCAAAGAATGGCAAATTTTAGGCAATTTCAACTAATGTTCCTAATCAAATTATCTGCTTTGTTTGTATTACTATTCAATCATCTGTACTTTATGCATATTAAAAAAATTAATAAAACCATTATTTCACAGGATCCACACCACTGCTGGATCCATGCAAACCTCAGTCTTATTCTTCAGACATCTACTTGTACCCAAGTCAAGGAATTTTGCACCAGCACCTCTAGGTCAGAACAGATCAGGCTCTGGAGCAAACAAAAAGGAACTTCCCTCTATCAAGAAGTCAGAGATATATTCACATCTCCAAAAAGGAAGGGAAATAGTCCAGTTATATATGACAACAGTTCTGTTGATCCATCTGAGCTCAGTAATCATTTTTCCAAAATTTAAGTTAAACTTCACCTCATTTCTTTGCAAGTACTTGCAAGTATTCTATGCATTTCCTCATATTATCAAACATGATCACAGCCACTTTTTAGTCAGCTTTGATGTAAAGGAAACAGTCTCCTTACAGATGAAAAAATGAAATGTATAGGAAAAATGTAAGGAACGATGTACAGGAAGGACACAAGTGATGTTTAAGTACAAACTGACACTTCCATTAGTGATATGAGACATGACGAAATTAGCAAAGCAACCACACAAAAATGAAGGTGCACCATTTGTCAAACACTTGAATCTAGCCTCTGTTAAGAGAAAGTAACAATGCACACAATTACCCATAACCTTCTACCAGTGCACCACTTCAACTTATTGCTAGAAGCAGAGGGGCAATTCTACAGAAGAAATTGAAATACAAGACTTGGGGGCAGAGGGGTTGTTGCTTCTTGTTTTCTAAGTCTGCAGCTGTTCAGAGACATTTCAGCTTTTTATTTACAGATTGAAGCGATAAGGAGCTGCAATCACTTCTAAAAAGTCAAAGAACAGCAGCATCCAGCGGAGAGCAGCTCCTTGCCTTTATCTTGCTGTTGTTATTATCCCTTCCTTTATGTTTTAATGGTTTATTATCACTCTCTAAATTACTGAATGTTTTTTTCACTGGTCCTCTGAAATGGATTTAAAGCACCAATCCATTAAGAAAATACAATCATCCAAGCTGGAAGAAGTGAGGTAGTGCTGTGGGGTCAAGTTTTAAAAACACTTAAGCACACCTCACGTTGCATGCGTACAAAAAATTGTGCTCACAAAAAAAAAAGCACACTGATTAGCTCAGAAGTGAAACTTTTGGAAGACATTCGAGTAGTCTGATCTTTGTCCCCTTCAATAAAGTGCTTCCAGTGATCCCTATCACACACCTACAGAAAGGTGCTTCAGACAAATGAAGAATTAGCACTGAAAACTAGTGCTAGAAAACACTGCTCAAAGTAGCATGGCGATTTGGGCAAAAGGTGTTTTTTTTTTTTTTTTTTTTTTCCAGAACCCCTGCATGAATCCTCTGGGCCACATTCATGGATCCACCCTCAAGAATCTGCCAGGTTACTTTATCAAATACATCTGTTATTCACACTAAGTAAGGTGCCTAAGTGAATTGCCAAAAAATAAAAATTAAAAAAAAAATCTGAAGAAAATGCAGAGCTCAAATTTAATCTTTTTTCTTTCTTTCTTTCTTTTTTTTTTTTTTTTTTTTTCCTTGAAAGGAAGATGCAGAGATGACTTGACTATACAACATGTACTAGGTGACTCTTTTAGCTCACAAATCAGCAGAACAGAAGTGAGTGGCGTGAAGCGGGCAAATTAAGAATAGAAATACAAACACCCACAATGAAGGCAATAGCTGGTTGGAAAAGCAACAGCAGACAGTAGCTGTTCCATTATTTGGGACCATGCAAAGGCTTCCTTAAAAAGAAAGTATCTTACACAAGGCTCAGACTTCAAAACTGAGAAACCGGATGACATAAAGGCAAGTCAGCAGACCTGGTTGTTCTGGTCTTAAAACTGTACACCACCTACAAACTACATTTCTGGAACAAATTCTGCACTACTCTTAGAAACTAATTTGATCAAGCAGTAAGATGAGAACAAAACTAACCTTGTAAATGTAAATTTTGTATATTCTCTACAAAAAAAACACAAACCTGGTATTCTTTTGTTTCAAGATTACCTTGTTTTCTCCCCCCCCCCCCCCAAACTTTTACACTATTGACTTAAAAGAACACCTTCCACACATCTGTGTCACTGTTCACTTGTGGAATGGACAGTTTAAAATGTTTAAAACAAAAGCAAACGTCTCTTTGGCCTAGATTACTGTACCAGTCTATGTAAAAGGACCAAAAGTTTATGGTAAGTTTAGAAGAGTCTAAAATTACATTTAGCTTCAAAAGTGGAGTTGGGTACATACTTAATTTCTCTGCTGATGCTGTATGTCATCACTTTTCCTTCCTCCACAATTAAGTTCATGCAATAATTGACACAACAATGCAACACAGGAGACTTGCTAAACAGCTTCTTCTCCTAAAGACTTTTGAAATTAATACTTTATTATTTCATACAAGATAGCAAAAAGAATAAAAATAATCCCACAACTTTTCATAAAAATTAAAATTTAGAAACAAATCAGAAGAAAAAAAAAAAAACACCACCTGATACTTAAAACCAAACTAAAGAAACACTATATACACACTTCAAAGTAGAGATTATGATTTTCTATTTGATATCAACAGGCGCTCCTCATTCATCATCTGCAAAAAACTAGGTTAGGTCTCCACAGGCCACAGTCAGAGTTATTAGGTAAGTAAATATGCCACTGCTTCCGTGCCCTCCTTTTATTTCCTTGCTTCTTCAGTCTCATCTGTCTCTCTCTCTTGATGCTCTCTTTCCCACCTCATTTCTTTCAACTCTTGTCTGTATTTCCGTTCAATGAACCGTTTCTGATGGGCCATCTGGGGAAAGTTATCTGACACAAGAAAAAATATTTTACATTAATAAACAAACTGATAACACAGGGAAAAATTCATTTTTTTTTAAGCTTTCATGAGATCAGGGTGGGATGAATAATATTATTACAATTTTTACTCATTTCTAATAATCCATAGAAACAAGGGCTGTCATAAGACTGGTTTCTTTATGATTTCCACGTTTCTCCTGCAACAAAACTCTGACAAATCTAATACTCTCAGAAAAACAAAGTATAAAACTCTAGTCTAGCAACATGGCCAGGTGTTACTTAGATTTTACATTCAGTTCCCTTAGCAACAGGTGGTCAATTTTGAAATATGAATGCGATTCTACTGTCAAAGCTGCAAGCTTTTTTTGCCTTGTTCTCACTCCAGAAAGTATAAGCCACTGTTTCCAACCGTTGCACAGGCGTTCCTTTTATTATTACCTTAGATCAGGAGGAATCCACTAGATGCCCCACATTATGGCAAAGTTCCTAATGGAAAAGTAATAGCGTAGCAGAATAGACTGCAGTAAAATCCGTTCTTGAAAAAGTTAGTGTTTAGTTATGTGCCAGTACACAGGCTTAGTGCAGTCTAGGGGCATGGATGGGTGAAGACTGGCTAAAACAGACTAGACACAGCTAAGGTGAGATAGTGAGATAATGGAGAGATAGCTAGGGAGGAAGATGCTTCTGATTTCAGACATTTGCCACTTTGCTGATACACAGGCACATGAGTGAGAACAAAGGCTCATTACTTATTAGCTTATGTGATTGATCAGAACTGCTCTCCATTTAGTGCACACCTGGCAGAAAATGGCATTTCTGCCTGACATGGGTGATGACATTTATCTGTGTCTGTTCTGCACAATACTGCTTGGATCTCTATCTCCAGCCAGCCTGAAAGCAAGAGGTGGAAGCCTGTGACTGGCAGCAAATCCTGCCAGGGTCATACAGCAGCTGAGCTCCGGGATCAGTGCTGGCTACCTGTGTCTGAGATAAATGCAAAAGGCTGCTGCACTGACCTTTAAAGCCATAACCAAGTCTGGGAAATGTCTTGGCAAATGTCTTCCTCGCTAGCTAGCAAGCACAAGAGAATTTAGCTGAAGCTGCTCAGGGAGAAGTCCCTAGGCACCAAGAGAGATCTAGGTTCTGGGTGGGCTTTTCCCCAGGAGAGTTTCCCTCTTCTTTCTGAGTCCCAGGCAGCACAATTATTTTTTCAAAGGGAGAACACAGTGCAGAAGCCATCTAATTTGCAGGACTTTGTGGTAGAGCAGAATGACTTTCTACTACTGCATTTTACTGGCTGGTGAAATGGGTTGCTTTGTTTTTTTTTTTAAATAATACTACAGGAATACAAAGTTTACTCATCCGTTATTCACAACTTGGATATAGAAGAGTATATTTATTTAAAATATAAAACTACCTAGACAAAAGTAAATTGTTTTTAAATTGTTGTTGTATTTAAAACTTCAGTACTTTGTTTAAAGGAGTTCTAGGAGATTGTGTTGCTCATATGCACCATAAAACAGAAATTGTATTTTCAGTGCTGTGCCTGTAACGTGATTCTTTAAGAACCTGCAGAACTCAGCTCGGTAGCAACCTGTTTCATTTATAACCCATTTATGATGTAGAGAAATAAATTCATGCAATAAACATATCACAACTATCAGATATACAAGCCCTGCTCCAAAAGTAATGCTTCCTATTTTGTTGGCCCATGACATCAGAGGCAGATGTTGGTGGTATGGCAGTAGAAGTTGAACCTTCCCACCAATACTCCATTACATGTTGTTGCCATGTGACAGATGGCAGCAGAGGGGCAGTTGGACAGAATAGCATTTGACATGGAAGTGCATACGAAGCAATGGTGTATCACTGATTTCTGCCATGCAGAAACAATGCCACCCATTGACATTCATTGAAGCTTCCCAAACATTTATGATGGCCAAACAGTAGATGTGAGCACAGTGAGGCAGTGGGTGGTGTGTCTCAGAAGTGGCAACAGCGAATCACCTCCACTGATGTTTAAGAGCATGGCATGCAGGCTCTTGTTCATTGCTGGCAAAAATGCATAGCTGACGGTAGTAACTGGCTGAAAAATACTGTTTTGAAGCTGAGAATTTGCTCTATCAAATAGTGTTGTCCTGATCTTTGTAGTTTCCATGGAAATAAGTAGGAGGCATTAACTTCAGAGCAACCTATGTATAAACAAGTACACAAAAATGAATTTTACTTGAAATTAACTACATATATATTCCTTAAAACAAAACAAAAAAACTGAAGCCTCTTCATAAATCTTCATACCAGAAAAGGTGCCTGTAGGGCCTATGGAGTCTCTGTCTCTTAAAGAGACTCAAGATTTGACTGTACAAGGACCTGAGAAATATGATCAAACTTCAAAGTAGAGCTTGCTTTGAGGGGTAGATGGAATAGAGCCCTCCTGCGGTTCCCTCTACCTAGATTATTTTATGGTACCCAAATAAAAACATACATCAGAAAAAAGCAGTGAGAAGTCTTACACTAAAATAGGGGATGAAGTTCACAGCTCTTTGAGAGGCAACACTCACAAGAAAAAACAAAGAAAACTTCAGGGAGATTCTGCAGTTATTTGCTGGAAAAGTTGTGTCTTCTACTTGTCAGATTTACTGGTGGTGAGATGTCTATGCCTAGCAGGTGGATATGAAAGTCTGAAATCCCTGGAATGACAAGGATTCATTGTCTCCTGAAAGTTTAAGTCCTGTAATTTCCATATGCAGACATAATAGATTAAAAACCTTTGGCATTTGAGGAACTGCAGATATTTCAATCAATCGTAAAAATGTACCTTTAGCCTTTCCACGTAGAGAGCCTCTTTTGCTGCATAGAACACATCATCTATTTGTTTGCAATACCTGCACACCTGGCATTTTAACTCGAGTGACTAGTTTTCATATAAGACGTCTGCATACGCTCACTTCTTTCACTTCAGATTTCATTGCAACTGCTCCCATGCTGGCATTTCTTTGCACAATTTTGAAAGATGCAGGCAAGGATCACTGTACCTTCAGCTGATATAAGCTGTTGTTAACAGAAAAGTATCAACTTACATTGGATGGGGACCTGCCTGTTAGATTTTAACCTATCTTCTGTAAAATGTATGACCAAATCGGCAACTTAAAATTAATTTTCCTCCTTCTCTGAATTACAACATGAGATAGATAGCCTCATTGTCAGACTAAGAAGGTTTATCCCACTGCATTTTTAAGCATGGAATAACATCTAAATACATTTGCTGTAACATATCAACTCTCTCTGAAGAGATGAATGATACTTGTAGGTTTTTATAAAATTGCTCACAAGTAGTAATAAGCAAATCTTATCTTACTCAGAAGCTGAAAATATTCAGTACATTCTGTGTTTGATTTTGCTCCCACATAAAACCTGCACCTCACACTGAAGTCCAAACTAAAAGCAATTTGCTTTGTTGCTCAAATATCTTACATTTTTCAAGTGCATCCATTGCAGCTCCCATTTCTGCTTGTTGAATACTGTGAAAGCCAAACAAAAACATGTTAAATATGATTTACGGTATAAACTGAAGTATCTATTTAATAAAGTTATTACAAGACAGAGTTTTATTACAAAACTCTTTGGATAACCATTAGCCAGAAATTTCCAGAGTATCTATCATCCCTTCTATAATTATGAGAGCAATAGCACTACAGATCCAATAGGACTTAGATCAATAATGCTAACAAAATATTTTACTTTATCCTTTGTTGAAGCTTTTGAGCTGTGAGAAAAAAAGGAATAAAATCAGAGGTATGAACTCTCGAAAGACAAAGATATTTTTATAAACACTAGCAGCTTTGGTGGCACAAAATAAGATGATGTATTTTATGTGTGTGTGGTTGAAAACTTTGCAATTTTAGAAGTCATTCCAAAATACCTAACAGTGATAACATCTGATGAAAATTAAGAATCTTGCACCCCAACTTTGCCAGCCTAAGCTGAACAATAATCTAGCAGTAAAGCCAAAGATGAAGTTATTTCCAGCACTCCGTTCTGCAGTTTCCAGTCTGAGAACCACAAATAGGAGATTATTGCTGGCCATCTTGTTCGTAAGTTCACCAAAAAATGAAGCTTAAGATCTAGAAGCATACCAATATTGAGCTCTTCAGGTATTCCTGAGGCAAAAACTCAGAATGACCAGAGGAATGCGTTAATCTCTAAGGCTAACCAGATTATTCCCTATCTTCATCATGGTGGGTCGTTTTGGACACTGTCACAGTCAGATAAACTTTAACAACACAAGATTTATTTTTTCCACTATACCTTGGGCCTTTACCACATCCTATTCTTTCTCCTTTGAAATAAACAGCTACTGTGTACGTCCTGGCATGAGATGGTCCCACTGTCTGTAGAGTCCTGAAATGAGAGACATGATTTATTCAGGCAGGAAGTATTAAAAAGCAGAATCTGTCAGTGGCACATATATCACCAAGCTTTCAGTCCGGTAAATACATTTAGTGGAACTAATGCATAGCACGGAGCAAGAGTTGAAGGATGGCTTTAGAAACTACATTAACCCACAGATCACCCATATGGTGCGTGTGCAACAAAGAGAAGTAATTTACATAAAATGCATCTCATTCATATCGAATGTACTTATTCTTCAATGTTTAGTCAGGAGCACTCTGTGAAAATTAAAACTTTCACTTATAGGAAAAAAATGCATACTATGCACAAAGTGTTGAAACACTGAATACACTTGGAATAAAATCGCTTAAATTACATGAATCTGTGCAATTGCAAATAAACACACCAATGTGATTGTGCACTGTATAATTTTAACCACAGAGAGTTGTTCATCTAGCAAGGACTTGATACAGGACAAGGTACCTCACAACACCATGAATTGTCACAGTACTTTTCCATCAGCTTTGAAAAGTTTGAGTTTCTGTCACAAAACAAACTTTCCTTTTGAACTAGGAACGTCTAAGACATGCATCAACAACCACCTACAGGGGAAAAAGATAATTCCCTAGACATGCAATGAATTTGCTTCTTCTGCTGTCTCTTCCTTCTGTCCCAAATCTCTCTCTGCTGTCAGCTTGAGTTCTGTCCATTACCTTGCTTCTTTTTGGAAGAAGCAACAATTTCACATCAATTTTTTAAGCATCTAACTATAGTACTCTGTGTGCTGTGTAACAATAAACATGAGCAAATAAAAGTCACCCCAGTGTGGCTGACTGGGGTGCAGCACTAAGTGCACTGAAACACATAACCACAAGAAAAAGAATTTAACAAGATAATAGGAAGATAACAGCATATTACTAGCTCTAAGCTGTAAGACAGAAATCAATTATTGTCATAGCAAAAACAAAACAAATATTTGGTACTTGATACTCAGTGGGTTTTACAAGAATCAGGAATCACATCTTTTGTATTCATCTCCCTCACTCAAGATGAAGGTGTAAGCCCTCACACCCTGACACTGAGAAGTGATGCTTGCAAAGCATCAGTTACAGTGTTGAAACGATCATATGTCTAAAGAGTATTGTTTCTCACTAACTGAATTGCTACAATTCATTGAGAACTTTACCTCAGTGAATGTGACAAATGCACTCAGACTTTCATTCTTCATGTATTTATGATCAAATAATCCCAACTGCAAAAATCTTGAACTTTCTTAGCCTTTAACTCTTCTTTTGGAGGCTAATATTGCACACATTCCTACATAATTGAGTAGATGTGAACAAAGCATACAGTTCTTAAATTTTATTATTGCCACTAAAGCAGCTATTATCTATTTTAAAACTGAAAGAGAAGGGAAATCCATCTAATCCAGATTTAGCTATCTAACTGAAGTTTCCTAGCTAAAATACATCACCCTGAGCTCTTCTGTTACTATACAGGAAGACAGATAGAGGGTAAATTGCACACTGAAAATATCCAGGATCATTGTTGCCCTTCAAATTCATCTGACTCTGCGGCCTACAAGCAGAATATGTAACAAAGCATTTATTGTGTTTCTGCAGGGATGCAGAGAAACTTCATACTATTACTGTCAAGACACCTCCATCCTATTTGTCTTCATATCCAAATAGCCACTGTTGTAATCATTCCATATAAAATATTCCAATTCCCTACACTGAAGAAATAAAAAATACGGAATTATGCCAATGAAATAATTCTATCTGTCCATCACACAAAACCTGAACCTATAAAAGTTAAAATCACTTGCTAATTCTGTCATTGTTTAGGTCATCTAAAGCCTGGAAAACAATAGTTCAACATTTTCTATCTTCACACAGAGACTGGAGGGTTTGGATAACCACAGTAAAACCAAGCTTTGGGAAAAACATCGGATTATTGATATCATCTTCCTCCTTATAAAATAAAGATTGATAAGGAGTTGGTATCTGTAAGATGCTGGCTCTTACTTGTAAAGAGGAATGTCTGGTTCCTTTCCTTCTGTCCTGAGGGTCAAGCAGCACTGCTGAAGCTGAGATTTAGGGTCATTCCAATCTTGATTTAAAATGAATTCCTATAAGAAGTTCACAAAAAATGTTTTTGCAGTTGAGAGAATGTGACAGGAGTCCAAAATATGATAACGTGTTAAAACACAGTAGTGATAGCCAAATAAGAAACTGACTGGTCTTACCTTTAGTCGTGGAAAAAAACATACATTCATGAAAGTGTGAACATATTCCAAATCTTTATCAATGTATAGGGCAGCAATAAAGGCTGGGGGGAAGGAAAAAAAAAAAAAAGGCACTGTCATTCAACCAAGGAGAATGTTATTGGCTTGCACTTTTAGAAATGAGCATCTCTCTGAGTACTCTAAAGCCACATTCAATTATGTTTCACAGCAGCAATTTGATGAGGGGATTATTATCTTGCATACACAGGAAAAAACAAAGTTGACCAAGAGATTAAATGACTTACTCAAATCCACTCAGTCACTTAAGGAGTTAGAAACAACACTCAGCTCCTAATCTCACATTTTAACCAGCAGACCATGGCTACTTACTAATAAATCACTACTAGGTACCATAAAAGAAGTTTTAGATATAAATCACTACTGTTTGTGTGCAATTTCCATTTGCTAAGAGGATTTGGCAAAAGCCAAGGAGCTTGAATGGCTCACAAAATGTATCAAAGTACACAAGATACAGATTAACTTTCTTTGCACAATATTTATCACTATTTCCACTTTCTCTGGAAATAACTTAGTACACACTTTCATAAATGGACTAAAAGAGCATTTAATTTCCACATAGCTTTCCTTCTAAGAGAATGATCATTTTGAAATATCTTGTAAAATGCAGTCAAATGAACCACAGAAATACTCACAGCTGATGGCATTACTTTATCTTCTGATAGTGACAAGAACATATCACACTGAAACTACTGTTAAAACAGCTTGACTCAATGGCAAGTTTTAACTTTTAAGACATTCTTCTGATCTAGGCAACATTATCACCATGGCCGTCACTTCTAAGACTACAGTTTTGTATCTGCAGTTACACCTTCCTCATGTGCTCACATACAGACTTCAAAAATTTAGGTTGGTGTTTAAAAATTTGGTAAGCAGAGATATAGACAGAAGCGATTAGAAAATCTCAACATTCCTTTTTAATAGTGATGTGTAAGATTTCTGACGGCTTTCTTAAATAAGCCCCAAGGAAAAAAAATAAAGTTGCATAAGTGTGGTTATAAAACCACACTGACTCACATTCCAAGAGATCAGCCAGAGTTTTAGTTCGAAGAGCTACGGGTCTTTTTGTCTTGTCATTAGTGATGGCAAACTCTTGCATTCCCAGCTCTTCTGCCACTTTAGCCTGTGTCCTGTTGTTCACCAAAGAGCTTCTCAACAACTGCAATAGAAAGAATTCCACCCAATGGTAACAATTAGCAATGCCAAAATATAAAAGGTAGCGAGAGCTGGGGGAAATTATTCATTTTTATTCTTGCTGCCTCTCACTTCCCAGTCTATTGGTGTTTGTTTCAGCACATCCTAAATTATTTAGGTAGACGTAGAGACACACACACACACTTCTCCACATCCTCATTCTTTCTACTGCTGATTTTTCCCTTATGTTTCACTTCTCATCAGATT